>JAQBSW010003281.1:0-86009 GCA_029291075.1 Eudiplozoon nipponicum
TTAACTGTTAAGTTTATAAAACGGAAGTATGAGCCGATAAGAGAAAAAAACAATAGCAAAAGCGCGGTTAGTTCTTGTGTTAAAAACAGAAGTTTTTAAGGGTGTAGATCTTGCGGACAAAACACGAAATGAAATGAAAAATAATATAATTTAACTATGAGGAATGGACTTCGCTAGTGATATATGGGTCACATCTCAACATTTTAGATTGCCTAAACCACACGGAGATGATTGCGAAGATTTTGACCATGAATCTTTTCTCTAACCAACTGTAATTGCCTGAGCATGGTCGTACGAAAGCTGTTAAGATAGCACAAACTAATGTGATAGAAAGAAAAAAGATGTTCCTATTGTATAGGAAACCAACGGTAGCGATAGGTTAAAAGTAAAAACGGTTCAAATGATCCAAAATCCTACCTTAAACCAGACAGAGTTGGCTTTGATAAATCAGCGTGATTAAAACCTTTGAAGTGCATGAACCACGCGGCAATGAGATAAATGTCATCATACATGCCAAAGGTCTGGCCAATAGATTGCAAGGTCAAGTGAAATATGTAACCAATAAAATGATTGGTAGCAACGAACTGGACGTGGTGCTTGGTAGATTTCATATACAACGTGCCGGTCTCTCCTAGGGATTTCGGTTTAGTAAAAGTATATAAATCAGGTAATCTGCTTAGCATTATTTTTAACGCCAAACAATAAGGGATCGCCTTCATTGGCATAGAGTTAGAAGATACTTAATTATAACAGATACTTAACTTAGCAAAATTTCATTTCTGATGTATTAAATTGTTAGTCAACAAATAGTGATAGAATGACGAGAGTCAATGTCGTACCTATGTGCTGCTACTACTACTACTTCTACTACTATTACATTTACACTGCATTGAGCCAACATAATGTAAGGATGCTTCGATGCAGTCTAACCATGAAATTCATAGTCATGTGTGGGCTGTAAATAACCCTAGGTCGTCCGCTTCTTTAGAACACTAGCTTGTATTAGTTTGACCTCTCTTCTATGGCCTGTCTGGTGTGAAAAAATAGCAATGCATTACCTCCACCTGTTTAATGCGACGAGTCATGTAGTCACAAAAAATAATCACACCAAAGGTAAGGTCCATTTCTTTAATCGAGTTTGCGATCTTGATATAAACAACTGACCCATTAAGCACCTAAATTAGTCAGTATAAACTAAGTATTGCATAGTGTGGAAAAGTTAATTCATTCAGTATACCGGTTTTGTCCTTATTGGGAACTCATCATGTACTGGCTAGAATTTGCCGTGGACAGGGCTCGAACGTAGGTACGTCTGCTGCGGGATCGAGTGCTCTAACCATTGAGCCACCCTGTTCATTCTACATTGATATAGGTATTTTTAAAATACATTTAAAAATGAATGCTTCGCAGTTATTTAGGGAATCAAATGTAAGTCGTCAAGTTATGTCTGCCTTCAATCTACTTTAAGCTTAATAGTGAGTTATCTAATGAGATAAATGGTGTCCTAATGAAACAGTTGCTAGCCTATCCAGTTTCAGAAATATTAATGCGATTTCTGGAGATGGCACGACTTGAATGCGTATAAAAAACGAAAATTTTTAATAAGATATCTGTATGACTTGTTGGATATAGAGTCATGGTCTCAAAGAGCTTGATAAATTCTTGCCTCGAGCAAATAAAAGTGAAAAAGAAGTAGATGAGAATGTAGCATTATTAAATGTAAAATTGATCAGGAACGTTAATGAACTGAAACGTTAGCTGCTCCGGAGGGTTCCTTCTTAGGTATTCTCGCGAATTATAATTATATCCTCTACTGTCTTGAACGGGAGATTTTAAATCATCTCATTTTAAAAATTGGAGTATATAATTAAGAAGACTGTAAACGAAGTTCATAAGGTTATTTGGTTTTATTTAAGCATTAATCGGATTTATAAGAACAATTATTAGTGTAGTGCAATAGCTATAAAAGTCTAAAGTTTATTCATAAATACTAGAAAGTCAACAACGAGATACTTTACAGCTTTCTTAAGATAAAAACGCACCGGATGTTGTCCACTTCGTAACCAAATAGGAAAAAAACCACCTTTGAAACACCTATAGTTTGTGGCAAGGCCTGTGGAGACTAATTTTTTGGAGTTATTAGAAGAGTCGCGATTGATCAAAGTTAGAATAGGTGAAAATCCAAAAGGATATAAATATTATATTAATCTAGATATCAATCTCTTTTTAACACCTGACTCATTATTTTCATACATTTGACAGTTCAAACTAAGCATTGTATAGTGCCTTTTCTACACTATTCAATACTTAGTTTATACTGACATATGTATGTAATTAATGGGTCAGCCGTTTATATCAACATCCCAGCTTTGACTAAAGTAATAGCTATCACCGCCTGCGCAACCAATGTCCGTTTAGTTATATAAATGTTCATTTCAATACCACTTCCCCCATGTAGTGTGGTCTAAAGGTCTAAAGGGTTCCATATAGGCTCCACGTAATGTAAAGAATAACTAAGAAACATTGGTATAAAATTGAAAATTGTGTCTAGTGTGCGGCAGGGTGGCTCAGTGCTTAGGACACCAAATTCCGAAGCTGACGTGCCTAGGCTCGAGACTTGTCCGCGGCAAATTATTGACAGTACGTGATAAGTTCCGAATAAGGACGAAACTAGTCTACTTGATGAATTTCCTTTTCTACACTATACAGATCTTAGTATATACTGGCAAGTGTATGTACATAATGGGTCAGCTGTTTATATCAAGATCGAAACCTTGATTAAAATAATCGCGTATTAGGTATCCGAGACCTCACTGCTTTTTGAATTCTTCCTTGAAATATTTCTGACGACGCGTTCCCTTTAAAAGATATCCTGGCAAATATTGTCCTTTGGTTAAGTACGGTTGTACTACCTGTTTTCTTTTGTATGTTTTCGTGTGTTTGCCTCAATAAAATTTTCGGGGTACCTGTTTTCTAATAACCTTTTGTTTAGCACCGCCAGTTATTCGTATTGAAATTAATCAGAACGGAATTTCTTTATTCTGTCGGATAAATTTCGTATCAAATTTCTTTTGCGGAATTCGGACGGCGCTGTGTTAATGAATGTACTGTTATGTCTCTGACTCTCAGATTTTTTTTTAGAGTGCCGTCTTCATATTTAAATAGCAATACGTCAAGAAAAGACAGTATGTTAGATTGGGGGTTTTTGAACTCGCAAGTAAACTGAATAGTAGGGACCACTGTGTTAAAAGCTTTAAGCGTGCCATCTGTTTCGACATTCTTATTTATGATTCTAAAGGTGTCATCAAAATACTCCAGATATATACGGCAGTATTTTTGAATTAGTGGTTTTGGTTTTGATGTTTCCAGGTATAATAAGTTGAATTCAGGTTGTAGACTCCTGACGAACAGTCCATCGGCTCTCCATCGATTTACGTGAAACATTTGTTGTCGAAGGTGAATTAAACATCTTTAGCGAAACTATTGAGATAAATTTTTACATGACTTGCAGACATGGGAAATTATGGGTGGTTATTTTCGATGAACATACATATAAAATCGGTGGTTTTATCAACGGGGATGCTTGTATATAGATTTTTTTACACAAAAATAAATAAATTTTTATTTATTGACATTTAACGATTTTACTATATTTACAGAGACAAAGTATTGTTAACACAACTATTAACATTTAAAGTTTTACTGCTTGTAAAATTGCGTTTATTTTCTTACATTCAACTTTGCGAGCTTAAAGTAAACACCAATCCAATTGTATTTAATCAGTCGTCGAAAAACATAGCAAAACTACCGTCAGTCACCCGTACTTACGCGTTTCGACCTTACATGATCTTCATCGGAAAACGATGGCAAACAAAATACCGAGGATCAAACTGTTATACATATATATGGTAAGTAAAACTGTATATGCGGCTCTCACCTCCGGTAGTTTCATATACATTGAACTTGACTGGAAATGTCGGCTGCACAATTTCTATGCCGTCATTAACTTTATCCTTTTGCAGCTTTCACCGTCACATATATAAAAAAGGAAATACAATTAAACAAACGTTGATTGCTCGGGAGGAAGTAACAATTCTCTAATTAAACTTTGCGAGCTTGAAGTAAATACCAATCCCATTGTATTTAACCAATCGTCGAACGACATGGCAAAACTACCGTTGTTCGATGACTGATTAAACACAATAAAATTATGTTTACTTCAAGCTCGCAAACTTGCATTGAAGAATTGTTACCACTACCCGCGCAACCATTGTTTGTTTAATTGATTTTAGTTCTCTCGCCAGTTTGTACTGTGTGAGGTTGATAATTGCCAATTTCCCGTTACCAATACTTAATGTACTTTCGGCACGCCGTACATTCTGGTCGCGCGTGTACCCACTGATTTTGGTCATTTAACGCGACGTATGACGCAATCGATTTCTTCTCGATAATTATCATCGGCTCTTTGATGAATTGCTTCACACTCATTTTTGAAGACACCATATTAAATCCTGGGTAGTTTATTTACTTGGCATGGTTTAAATTTTTGTTTGTCATCAAGAATATTGCTCATCTGATTAATATTATCATTGTTTTTTATAAAAAAAATTCTACCTGAGCCTTTGTCTGGCTTCATTATTCTGTCTTCTTTGTTTTTACGAAATTCTTTGAGTTATTCTACCTGTTACCTCTTTATTAAATTGAATCGATTGTGACTCACTTTAAAATATTCCTAGACATCACGTAGTTTCATCTTCAAAAAGTGGACAAAATGCATCTTCTTGTGACATTCCGGATGTGGCATCTTCTCACAGACTCCACAGTGCAGCTTTTGTTCTTATCTTTGTCGTTGGGCAATATGCAAAATTTTGGTCTAAGCGATAAGACCTTCGGAAATACAATAAATATAAATAGATCTGACTTGAATGAGGATATCACATTTGCCACAAGTTGTTTTTTCTGTCAATATGGTGTCAAGCCTGAATATGGGTCTGGAGATGAAGTCCTGAAAATTTGGCACAGATTCGGAAAATATTGTTGATTAAATCAGTATGAACATTTGGTATAATCTAATATCCACATGCCGCCATTCGACAGTAGGAGCCAGAACTGCGCCCAAAGTTCACCATATATTTTGTCAAGCAAAGCGGAACTGTTGGACAATGACATTCCTGATCTTCCAATAGATAGGCTTATGTCGCGTATGTGTCTGTTTATGTAAGTATATATGTGTTTTTGTAAGTCTAAAAATGTTAAACATTTATTCGAATTTATTAGCATAAACGTGGGCATCCATAGAGGTGAAGTACAGTGGCTGAACGCCAAAATTCTTGGTGCACGGATCAGATAAAATGTTTGAGTAATTGATTGCGCGGGTGGTGGTAACAATTCTTTAAATCAAGTTAGCGAGCTTTGAGGCAAACACCAATCCCATTGCATTTAACCAGTCGTCAAACAACATAGCAAAACTACCGCCAGTCGCAACGCACTGTTGCGTTTCGGCCTTCCATGATCATCCTCAGAGTACGACGGCAAACTGTCTAGCGAGGATCAAATCGCCTTGCGTATATATTGAATGCAAATTTAGATATGCGGCTCTCACCTCTAGTAGTCTTGCATAAATTGTACGTGACTGGATATGTCGGCTACACAATTTCTATGCAGTCACGAATATTAGATGTATGTGTCATAATTGCAGTTTTCAAGCTTTCATGGGTCATCCTAATTTTATAGAGGAAAATTAACGCTGTCCAAAAAGAAACTTCAATATCTGTGCTTTAACAAGCTGAATGTAGCTTTCAGTCTTTGTCGTGCACAATGAATATGATAAATTGAGTTTTATGGTGATTTATTTCCATTCAATTATGATCCTTTATCGTATATGACTTTTATTCATTGATATTTGAGCAGCAATAGAAGCTGATATATACGAATTGAACTGTAAAAAGCCTTTTAAAAATTCTTAACGAGGACTTATCACTGTAGTACGTTGTAGTTCATTAATTTAATAAAAACAGGCTTCTGCGCGATTAGATAGTTTTTGTTGCAGAGAGCTAATTTATATGCACTTGTGTATTAGTTGTTGCACACCTAGTAACAAATTAATTCAAATAGGACTAAAAGGATAAAAAAACAAAGTCAGCACGACCAGAGGACATAATCTCATGTGCACATACCTTTCGTGCTTACTGGCGACTCATCAGTAGGATCTGGTTTTACGCCCTATACTCACTATATCTTTAGTCAAGGAATTTGTGGCAATTTTACGGTACAATCTTCCATACTAATGTGTAAACCTGCAGTAGTGGAGCTAAATTCATATAAAGTCTTCGACAATGCGACTTCAAAGCCACCTCACCATATATAATATTTACCAAACCTGTAAAGTGTGCCAACCCTGTGGTTGCCCAATAGGTACATGGTGCCAACATTATTGATGCCAAGTCAGTAGCTGGTACCAACACTATGGCCACCGAGTCGGTACATGGTACCAACACAATGGATTTCAAGCTATGCTTAAGTTCATCAAAATTGACAATTAAAACTTCTTTTAAACACCTGTTGCTCCAGCAAATCCATAAACTCTGGCCTTGGTCGAGATCGTTTATCACTTTTTGCAATAATCAGGACACTATTCAATTGAATATTTAACAGTTAGATTAATGACATACCTTACATTGATTGTATTGGCTGATTTCAAACAGCAAATTTGCATTTTAACAGCCGATATTTGTGGATCATTGCCGAAAACACCTTGTCTCTTTTATCGACATTTTTTGAGGCAATATATTGCTGGAAGTGTTAGTTGCCAGTATACGCCTGTTTAAACTATGCATGAACAACTAAAGTAGTGTGAACGCTTTAATAAGTTCATTCAGATTGCACCAAGAGTATACAACATTTAATATGGTCAAGGTGTGCAATTCTTTTTATCCACGGGATTATTTCAAACTGTGCTAACATCATTACCCATTTTTTCATACCAACCTGTGCCTATTCCACTAATCAAGTTTGAATTGATTTGTTACTAGGTACTTCATGGTTGATTCGTTAATTGGAAAAAGTTATTTATTATCAAACGACAGTATGTCAAATTAATGTTTATTTAAATAATTTATTAATATGCCCGCAATTAATATCTAGCGACGCCAGTGTATGAGGTCTCTTATTTACTGCCAGGAGACAAGTATGCAATTATATATTTGGTCTTATGTACCTTGTTAGTTCAAATAATACTAAACAGATCTGCAAATGTCAGCGTGAATTCAAGATATTTTCGAATGAAACATGCGTTTCACGCGTACTGGCGACTCATCCCTAGGAACCAGTACTCCGATCCAGATCAACTACATATTTCGATAAGAAATATAGGGTAGTTCAACGGTGCAGTCTCTTTTGCGTGTGTGTAAAGAAGAACTATTGGAGTCGACTTGATGTACAATTTTAAGCAATGCAGCTTCAGGGCGAACTCATTTTGAATACAATGCACCAATCCGGCTAGAAAAATTGCCTTAACACCAATGCGGAAACAAATACATGGTCACGTATTTAGAAACCGTAATAATAATATAATTTAAAAAACATCATAAAGTCAACAGGTTGCTAGTATGAAGTAAAAAAAGACATCAAGACAGATTATTGACTATCTTAGGGTAATTCATCAACGACGTGTTTAGGAAACACAATCTTCTACAATTCACGTTTTCACGCCATGGAAAAATGACGTGATCCAACTTGTTCATGGGTATCGAGCACATTCCTGGTTTTTTGACTGTGTAATGACCTCTCTTACATTGACCACAAACAACATTAATCAGTGCCGTCTCGATGTCGTTCCCCAAGAAATCCTAACATCCGGGCAAGAATCCGTGGTCATGTTTTTGTTCATTGCGACTGTAGCTGTCCTTCTATCCGGATAGATTAGACGAGAATGGACCTGCAGTATCGAAAATTGGCTATGGACACGAGTCGACTATATGATGATGGGCCATCCTGAGGTGATTCAACAGGCGCGGAAATCTACAACGGAGGCCGACCGGGATCTATTCTGCTTTGCGTGAGTAAATTAAATCGTAGCGACATTTGTTAATGCTATTGAGGTCAATGTGCGAGAAGTTATCATGTGGTGAGAAAAAAGGGAATACCCTCAACGCCTACGAACAGGATGAAATCAGTCGTTTGTTCGTGACGTATGAACGTGAATTATAGAACTCTATGTTGCCTAGGCGCGTCGTTGGCGAATTGACATAGACATCAATTAACTGTCTTGAAATTTTTAATTTCAAAAACCAATAACCGTTTATCGTGAGTTGATTTGATGAGGTTTATTGAAACCAGTTTTTTATAGCTGTTTGAAAACAATGGTATTGTTAAATACGTAGCCGGGCCTTTTCCTTTTCATTCGGATTGCGACAGTCGTTTTAGCCTGATGGAATAGACGGAAATGGGCCTGTTCTATAGACGATAGACTTTGAGGACGACTCGGACATTGGAGGATCGACCACCTTGTGGTGGTTTAACAGGCAATGATCACTGTAAACAGGTACACCGATCCTGTTCCTTTATATATTTCGCTGATAAACGTGGAAAATTTTGACGATGCAATCTCCTATACGTATACATTTAATAACAACAGCGGAGTCGACTTGATAAAAAATTTCACGCCCTGTAGCTTCAAAGCCAACTTATTCTAAAAGCTTTGTAACAAGCCTGCAAAAGATGTCAACATCACGTAAAGGGTACAAACCCCATGGTTTGATAGAAAATTTTCTGATAATTTGTAGTATCCACCATACTGAGCACCTGTATCACCAGAATAACCTTATGTTCTCGTCTCAATTGAACGCAGTATGTTTGTTTCACTTAGTTGGTTGTGCACAAAAAAGCGACACGCACCCATCTAGTGAAACGTCAATTGGCTATTATGAGACTAATCTCTCAGAATTATAGATAAAACGGTTAAATGCAAGTATTTATTAGATGTTGCGAACCTAGTAAAAAATTAGTTCAGTTGTGACCAGAAGGATAAAACAAAGGCAGCATGAATGGAAAGTATAATCTCATGCACATTCGTTTCGTGCTTACTGGCGACTCATCAGTAGGAGCCGGTATTACGCCCTTTAACCACTATATATTTGGTAGAAGAATGTGGAATAATAGGACGATAAAATCTGCTAGACGAATGTGTAAACCTACAGTAGTGAAGATAACATTGTATAAAGTCTCGACAATGCGACTTCAACGCTAACTCACTCTATATAATATATATATATATATATATATATATATATATATATATATATATATAGTCTGTTAAAGTTACTAACACTATGGCTATTTTGTCAGTAACCTATACCAACATTATGCTACTGAAAAGGTACATGGTACTAACATGATGGATATCAATGTATGTTATAGTTCACCGAAATTGAGAATTACAACTATTTTGGAACACTTGTTAACCCAGTACATCCATACACTCTGGCCTTGATCGATATCAGTTATCACATTTCGCGGTAAGCATGACATCATTCAATTGAATATTTAACAGTTAAATATTGTGTGTTGCGGAGAACTAATATATATGCAAGTATGTATTAGGTGTTGCGAACATAGTAATTTCTTTTCATGTAGTCTTTGGTGTATCCTTCTGGTCGCAACTCAACTAATTTGCTACTAGGTTCGCAACACCTAATACATACTTGGTTAAATGGAAGATCATATTTGATTTAGAAGGTTGTTCATGTGACTCGTGTTGATGTGTGGTCCAGTGGCGGATATCCCAACAATTACATTACAGAAAGTGACAAGATACATTTCTTTGTTAGTCACAGCGCAGATCACGAGCGTATATTTACTATGTTACTTCTTGTTAAAATTTGATTTATGTAGAAATAACAGAATTGGTAAACTTTTCTGTGCCTATGCGTATTATTTTTATTCTAGGTGTGACTTAATGTCGCAATATCAATGGCGGAACGTGAATTTATTTAATTTTCTTTGTGTATATTAAACAAATGTTCGTGTCTAATTAAGCCTTGGTGTACTCGACAACAAATAAATACATAAATGATTCGGAATATATAGATATATAGTATCCTCACCCGTTCACTCAATTATTGCTTAATTAAAAAAAAATTATATGTGAACAATGAACTCTGCAAAATATTTCTGATCGTGACTTCATATAAATTGAAATTCCGACATCCCAATCCAGTAAAGCGTGTGAAATCACTATAGGTGAGAACCAAATCTCTGGTTTTGTAAACCTTAAGTGTGCATTAAAGTTTGATCCTCGTTGATCAATTTGCGGTCGTGTCCTAAAGATGAACCAGGTAAATCGAACCGCGTAAGCACGTGCAGCTGATGAATGTTTTGCCACCTCTTGCGACTGATTGAATGAAATTGGTCTTGCGCTTAACTGAAGGTATATGAAAAAGTGGCGCAAGCTTACTGACACACGGGTTTCCTTGTAGACCGGTCTACTCCCACACTGGAGACGATACCACCCCCAACGCACAAAAGTAAATTGGCCTCACGCTTGTTGGCCAAGTGCAGAGTGCGTGTGGCGCAATGTGCCGGTTTCGAATGTTGAAAATCCGGTTAGCTCGAATCGCATGCGTCAATTTAACAAGTTATGCTCATACCGTGTTTAAAGTATCTGTCTGGTTCTATATGAACTAACTTATTAATAGGGATGCATGCATGTATGTGGGTATATATATATTTGTATGCAAGTATATATGCATTGATGTATGTATGCAAGTATCTATGTATGTGTCTTGGTATATGCATATACATGCATTTATGTATGCATGGTTGCATGTATGAATGTTTGTATGCAAGTATGTATCTTGGTGTCTACTTATGTATGTATGCACTTATATGTGTATGTACGTACGTATGTATCTGTGTATTTATGTAGTATGTATTGTTGTACATGTGTGCTTATTTTTTATTTATATATGCAAGCTAATCTGAGTTTCATCGAATTTTTCATGGACTATAGAATTATAATCTGATTGTCTAATCCGATTTAACTTTGTTTTTATTCGCTTCAGGGCACATTATTCTCGGTTTGCTTAACAACACACTTATTTAAAAGTGCAAACATAATAAGTATTTTCTACTGTTATACAATTTGCTATGATTAAGTGAAAAATTTTCTTTATTGTTTGAAATTCAACTTGATACACTAGTTGTTCATAAAGATTTGAACTAATTCATTTTATTTGTCGCTATTTTCCACTTGTTTACGCTTAGATTTATCGACGTCTTCACGGAGTTCCATTTTTACGCGCAAATATTCCTTTGGTGATGACTCATCAAGATCAATTTGCGTCGCTATCAGGTATAATAATGCAGGTGTACTGCAGATTTGTTATCAGTTTGCTCCTGAGAGCATAATAAATTCAGTTGTATTCTTTTCAAAATTCTCGAAATTCCAAAGATATCTTGTCTATAATCCCGGATTCCGCTTTTCCTTAAGCAAGTGTAATTTGTATATAGGTGAGTTTTCATAATGATTTTGATAGTAATAATAATAATAACAATAATCATTATTATTATTATTATCATTGGCAACAGCAGCATTCGCTATCTAGGCCATTGCTTTTTCCTTCAGGTGGAGACTAGCAGTCACACCAAATCAGAAAGTTCCCATCAACGGATTAATGCTGACTGCTTTGTATGTGAACACACACTCGAAATCTCTGGTTGTCGGTGCATGCCTTAGTCTACTGCTTTGTTTATTATTTGCTAGGGAAAATTGAAAAGCAATTTTAAAATTCATAAATCGGAACAAATGCATAAAACAGTTATAAACATAGGTAGACTGCATGCTTTTGTTAATGGTGCCGTTAAGTCTGCTTCGTGAAACGGTTGTCTGTTCTGTTCTGCTCTATTTTACGACAAACCACTGGTGGGCTTGGATGGCTTAAGTTTTAACGACTCCGGCTTATAGTCTATCAGATATTCATGATTTTTTATCAAATTTTGTATGTCTGTTTTTATGCTTAACTTTTATTCAATTTTCAGCATTCTTTCTAATTATACTAATTTTCGCAAGTATTAATTGATCTAAAAGGTAAAATATTCCTTAACTTTGTGTTCAATTAGGAATACACCGTATGATGTTTAACTGTACAGTGCGAGACATCTAATTTTTGTTTATTCTTATTAACTAAGCGGTTGATAGGTCAAATCAAACCAATTTTTCTTGATCAAATTTGTTTCGCAGTTAATTTGTGACAATAATATATTGGCAATTATTGAGATTTAATTTCGTGACATATTCCTTAGATAACTTGTTTTTTTCGATTAATAAGCAAAAATGTTGGCTCTTTCCTGATCTAAAACACTTTTACCTATGAATTGGAATATCCTAAAAACTTATCTGTTTCAAATTTTACCTATTTATTTGTTTACCATTGTTTTCATATTGAGTGAAACTTTTTGCATATTTAACCGTCTATCTACCTATTTATTTAGCTCCATATCAAGTTACCAATAAAGCAGCCGATTCCTTTATCCTGGCTTTTATAAGAAGAACAACCAATGTTTTTATACGTAATTGCAATAATTTTTCTTCATTTATATCATTACATCTCTTTAGCCATTAATCTACATTTCTCTTCTTTAGCCTATCTATTTTTCATTATTTATCTATCATTATGCTTTTTTCGTTCGATTTATCATTTGACACATTTTTTTCTAAAAACGGTTTCTGTTTCTACTTCTCTATCAATTTACTTCTGTTCAAAAAAATAATCTTTGCATAATTCTATTTTTTGTAATCTCAAGTACTCTCTTCATTTTTTTCTTTTCCACGTCCTCTATTCTAGATTTCCAATCTACCTAGTTTTATTAAATTTTGATAACCGGTCTACTTAGATAGAAATTTCAACAAATGCATTTATTTGTTATATTAATAATAATTATTATTTTTAATATTGTTATTATTAGTAATATTACTGTTTTCTTTGTTATTTAAAAAAATATCATTATTATTATTACCATTAATACTGCTACAGTGAGTACTATTAATTATATTTGTTTCCTAAAGCGAGATCAATTGGCACAAATTCCTAAAGGCCATATATAATTTGCCAAGTTAAAAATGGTTAATAATCCAGTAATTTGTCCAATAATGTCAATAATCAACGCCAAGCGGCTCCTACTGGCAAAATTATTGTGCAATATTGAGGCCAGGTAAACCTATCTATTAGATAATACATCGTCGATCCTTTGCTGCTTAGTAAAACAAGAATATCACGTTTGCTCAATTTTCAAGATTTCCAACATCAGTCTTGCATTAGTGTACACAGCAAATATTGATGGTGCGTACCTCCGCCAATTCAGCGGTGTTGTTATGGGAATCTGTGTAGCCTACAGTACAATTGAAAAATGCATAATGTTTTTTTTCAAATGTAGGCCCATCGATTATTATTGATTATAGAGGCAGCGAATTTGGCATAAGTTTTAGAAAATGCCAGCGCGGCCGGTCTAAATATTAAGTTCAATTTAGAAGATAAACAATATAACACATTTCGTTTGCAGAACTCCATTTTATGGAGGGGACGTCGACAGATTAACCGTCAACATTCTATGTAAAAATCTGTTATGTACAAGCCATACCAACAGATGATTTATAGGACCCATCCAGACTTCAATGAAAACCATTCAAAAATATTTCATTATGTATTAGACAATCTGTACCTAGCAAAACATTAGTTCAATTAGGACCAGAAGGATATATTAAAGTCAGTATGAACAAAAACTATAATCTCATGTGCAAATTCGTTTCGTGCTTAATAGCAACTCATCAGTAGGAGCCGGTATTACAACCTTTACCCACTATATGTTTGGGTAAGAAATGCGGGAGAGTTAGGTGATGCAGTCCTCTTTACGTTTTGTATTCCTGCCGCATCAAGGACAACACCATTTACAGTTTTCTGTAATGAAACTTCATAGCAAACATACTATAGTTAATGAATACTATATCGTGTGAATGGTATTGACACCTTAGATTTTGAGAACCCTAATTTTCCAAAAATTGAGACCAACGAACATTATGAACTCGGATTGCTCCAGAAAAAGCTTATACTCTGGTACCGATCGACATCAGTTATCACATTTCGTCACAATCATGAAAGTATTTAGGTAAATAAGTTATAGTTATATATTTCTTGTTGCAGAGAGATAATACATATTCTATCATGTATAAGTTATTATTTACCTAGTAAATTATGAAATCTCAAGTGATCAATCAGTACGGAAAATAAATTATTTATTTATTGTCAAAAATTTCATTGATCCTTACATCTAGCTTTTTATGCTCGCCGCCATAAAACTGTATGTTAACATATTTAACTTTATCTGGCTTCTTATGATTAAAAACATGTAAGATAAATGCGTATAAACCAGTAATTATTTGAATGCTTCATACAAAATTTGTGTTGTGCGTCATTTCAAATGAGCAATATCTGCAAAGTATCTTTAAAGTTGTTCTTAGTTGCGCAGTGCTATGATCATATTTAGGGTGTCCACGATTTTCTTGCCTGGGTGGTCGATTCGTAGTTTTAATTCCGCAATTATCCGATTGATCTCCATTTCCATGTACGCGCTGAGTTGCTTACATATGCTCTTGTGATGAGTGTATTGTGTGCCATTATATTTCGAAAGATGGTAATGGAAATGATGTACCCAAACGTTAAACAGCAAGGTTAGATCGAAATTCATTTCCAGTGGGTAGTACGAGAGGTGTGAAAGACTTCAAATTGATGACACCATGAAGCCGAACTCAGCGCGTTCTTGGAAATGCGGATCAATCAGATAATCGCGTAACTGAAAGAGTTTATCGACCACCCACTAAAGATAATCGTGGATACGCTTAATATCTCCAATGGAATGGTCCAATATTTGGTTGGAGCGGCAGCTCTGAACTTCGTTATAAGGTCAATGATTGTTTTATTTTTTTATTCCCTATATATATATATATATATATATATATATATATATATATATATATATATATATGGCGAAACATGCAAACTTAAGTTAATAGCAGAAACGTCTGTCTGAACATATATTACAGAGAAAATTTATTCTAGCAACAATAATGGCGAGAAGAATAAACAGAAACACAAGAAAAGCCTTTCAAATGCAAAAATAAACCTAAATATAAAAATTAAACAAACTTATCTAGGTTGGAACAACAAAAAAACATTAGGATTGGTGTTTACTTCAAGCTCGCAAACTTGGTTTAAATAATTGTTATCACTATCCGTGTGTGTGTATGCGGCGAAAGCTGCAAACAGTTAATGGTCGTGACTGCATAGAAATTGTACAGCCGAAATTTTCAGTCAAGTTCAATGTATGCAAGACTACTAGAGGTGAGAGCCGCATATCTACTTTTGTATTCCATAAAAATGCAATACGATTTGATTCTTGCCAGTCAGTTTGTCGTCGTACTCTGAGGATGATCATAGAAGGTCGAAACGCGTCAGTGCGTGTGACTGGCGGTAGTTTTGCTATGTTGTTCGATTACTGGTTAAATACAATGGTATTGGTGAGCATTTTAAGTTCGCAAACTTGATTTAAGGAAATGTTACCACCACCCGCGCAATCAATGATTGTTTTA
This sequence comes from Eudiplozoon nipponicum, assembly GCA_029291075.1. NCBI lineage: Eukaryota > Metazoa > Platyhelminthes > Monogenea > Mazocraeidea > Diplozoidae > Eudiplozoon > Eudiplozoon nipponicum. The sequence goes on from JAQBSW010003281.1 coordinate 15,641, forward strand.
TTCATATAAAGTTATTAGAATTAACGAAGCCTAATGCATTTTATTTTAATGATATTACTGGTAATGCAGGCCAAACATCCACAATTGCCAAAATATAATTAAATTCAGCACTAGGCACATGCCACTATCATTTCATAAGCTATAATGAACAAAAACAAGTTTTCAGTTAAGAAATTATTCTTCCGTGGTTAAGTAATAAATAAATTGGCACATTAAATTGCAGCTAATTTGTGAGTTATGCGCCCGTGTGGAATAGACTATATACGCCTATCCTTGTGCTGTCCTCCTTTTTATTTATCTTATAACTTAAAAAGCCAACTAACGTAATGCCGTCAATATTTTTCTAAATGTAATTCTAAAAAATGCAAGTATTCAAGCCAAGATTGGATCTAGCAACAATTTTGACCTTTCTTATCTGGAAAACAAAAACATTGGTTTGGAGCAAATGTGTGCTTCTTTATTCCGAATAACTACCAATTTATAGCAATTTTCCTATGGGCAAATTAAAAAAATAAATAATCAAAAGCATTTTAAAATTCGAATAATTTACTGCACCTAAGTAGCACCTAGGAGAAAAAAGGTCGCATCTTTCGTTTGTGCACGTCGTTCCTAGCAAGAGCGTCTACGTCTCTTTACATCGACAAACCACACAATGTTGACAAGCGTGGGTATCTAGAGGCGTATACGACCAGACTGGGATCTTAGATTAACAAAATTTTTTTTTCAAGAGCCAGTTGTCCTAACTGGAAAAGAAAAATGGACATCCGACCTAGGCATAGCACACGCCGTAATAACTCTAACAGTCCATGTTTTGCGCGACGCGAAATTGATTATTTACCTGGATACACTAATTTTAGTGTGTACAAAAGATCGCATATCATTGACGCCTGTGCGTTTCGGGCTATCCGGCTAACGTTCGCAAATACCGAAGCATCACTCGAAATCCACTATACTATTGATTAAATAGGCTAGGAAAACCGAGTACTTGTAATTTTCACGTGAATGACGGGTGACATCTTCCACGTTATTGGACCAGATTTACTTTGGAATGCGGGAATTGTACAGGCTTCTACTGGCTCATAGACAGTAAATACAACGCGTTGGCCTTGATTGGACGTCACCTTTTTCCAATCCTCCTGGTCTTACATTAAAAGGGTTTATTGCTAAGTACGACAAGCCTAAAATGTAAACTTATTGGCGTGTTAGCTCTTTACAACCTGGAATAAATGCATACGCCTATCAGACTTTCGGGGCTTTCTTTTTCCCATTCAACGCACGCTTAAACTTACTTGTTTGACTTCCCTCTTTCATTTGTTTATTTCAACTTCCAATTTAAAACATAGTTAATTGGTAGTCATTATCTGATAGGTATACAGTCGAAAGTTGACTGATGTCAGGCAGTAAACGCATAAATATACAGCAATTTCATTTTGAACCATTTGGTTTATGACTGCATTTCTGTTTTGCAGATTCCCACAGAAACTGGCAGTTAAAGTTTCGTAGATAAGTCGACTCATCCATTTCACACAAATAAACAACAAATTCATCATGAAACACACTCTTTAATGGCTTGTTGATTATATTTACCTGATAAGATTTTGAATTTAAAGTACATGAATATGCTGGTATAAGAGTATAATCATTATTAGAGGTTATATACGGAAAGAATTATATTGAAATGGTAATTATAGCTCAACTTTTTGTCTAACCTTTTGCTTTTATATTATTTAATAAACACGATTTCCAAATAAACGTCTTTAAACATAAAATAAGCTGATCTTCGCAATCATCATTAAATGGTAATATATATATATATATATATATATATATATATATATATATATATATATATAAATTTTCAAGTATAAGCATTGTAAAAGTTTAACTTAGGCAACCTTAGAAGAACGGACTCATATATATATATATATATATATATATATATATATATATATATATATATATATATATTGATATGTATACATATATATATACATATGTATACATACATATATGTATATATATATTGTTCTGGATTCGTTAGTATATTCGTTCATCCAATCCCACTGTACATTTGTCGTAACCAATCTCCTCTTCGTTGTGCTAGCCTTTGTTTTGCTGCAATTTAGACCACTCCTTTTGCGTAACGTCATTTGGTGTGTCATCGCTTTCATTGTAATTGCGTCCGTAATTGATGTATGTGTCGTATTTTGCGAAGCGTTGGCTATTTTTAAAGGCATATCAGTTATGTCTTTGTTCCAGTCCAATTTAATTTCTTGTTTTGTTCTTACATTTTAAAATGGTGAAATTAGAATAATATATATATATATATATATATATATATATATATATATATATATATATATATATAGATATATATATATATATATATATATATATATATATATATATATATATTGGAAACTTTTCAAGTAATTTCCAGAACATTGCCGCAGACAGGGCTCGAACCTGGGCACGTCTGTTTCTGAATTTGTTGCCCTAACCAATGAGCTGCTCCACCGCCCACTACTACCGAATGCTACTAGCGCAATTCAATTATTAGTGAATTGTATTTCTTATATATGTATATGTGGCAAAAGCTGCAAACAGTTAATGTTCGTGACTGCATAGAAATAGTGTAGCCGACATTTCCAGTCAAGTTCAATGTATGCGAGACTGCTAGAGGTGAGAGCCGCATATCTAAATTTGATTTCCATATATATTCAATGCGGTTTGATCCTCGATAGTCAGTTTGCCGTCGTACTCTGATGATGATCAAGGAAGGTCGAAACGCGTCAGTGCGTTGCGGCTGGCGGTAATTTTGTTATGTTGTTCGACGACTGGTTAAATACAATGGGATTGGTGTTTACTTCAAGCTCGCAAACTTGATTTAAATAATTGTTATCGCCACCCGCGCAATTCAATTATTGTTCAATTCGTAACAATTCTTTTAATCCAGTATGCTTACTTGAAGTAAGTACCAATCCGATTCCAGACGTCAACAACATAGAAAAACTACCGCCAGTCACATTCATTATTTACCCACGGTAACAAATTCAAATTAACCAATTAGCTTAAAATCAATTTGTCAATATTTATGCTACATACATGCATATTTTTATGCGAATTGCTTCTTAATCATTTAACTACTGTTTGCAAGCTCCAAGTAAGCTTCTGGTTAGATACAATGCGAATGGTGTTTAATTCAAATTCGCAACTATGATTTAGAGATATGATTTGAATGATTGGTGCGCAGTGCGAACTTAATATGTTGACTCTCCGAGATTTGCGTTCGCGATTTGTTGTTTTACACCATCAGTTTCGCAAAGAATCGATTGATTACCATTTCCAAGTACACATCAACTTTGGCTTCGGTTTGGCTGGGTGCGAATTCGTCCATTTCAACAACGTTCATACTCATCACTTGAAATGAGATACGATCTAATCTTCGTTAGCTGGCAACAATTCGGTTTGATTTTTTCCAAACCATCTTAGGGCCTCTAATCAAACATACACAGAAGGAAAGGGACGAATCTGCACGCTGCCAAAACGAAGCTAAAATCGATGCGTACTTTGCGATATTGATAGTGTAAAGCAACAATACGCGAACTCAAATCGCGGAGAGTCAACATGATTAAAAGAATTGCTATCACCACCCGTGCAGTCAATGATTTGTTAACTGTACAACTTATATTTATGTGGCGAATTCTGCAAAAAGTTGTAAACTGCATAGAAATTGTGGAGCTGACATTTCCATTCCAGTAATATATATGATTACAAGGAGTGAGGCCGCATATCTAATGTTGCTTTACTTATATATCCATAGAGGTTTCATCCTCGCTAGTCACTTACCGTTGTGCTATGGCGATGATCATAGAAGGTCGCAAAGCGTCGGTACGTGTGACTGACGATAGTTTTTCAATTTTGTTCGACTAGATACTCAAAATGAGATTGGTGCTTACTTCAAGCTCACAAACTTGAATTAAGTAATTGTTCTCATCATCCGCGCCGTCGATTATTGCTTAACTGCTTCAGGACCGTCCAGGTTTGCGTTCCGTATATAATAAATCTGTGACTATTTACTGTTTAACTTTCAATTTTGAAATTATTTTGTTTGGCACTTTCGTTTTAGCATCATATGGTATATCCTCGTGTTTACATTTGTTATTCTAATGTAGAATTTGTAACGTTGCCGGAGTTTAGTTAACCGTATTTATTCTCACTGTAAATGTGTCGAATTTTCCTGTTTCACTAAAGCTCATTTAGTATCTCTTACAGTAAACTTCTTTTCTCATCTACTCTGTCATATATTTACAAGTTTAGTCCTCTTGTCTACCTGTCTGACTTTTAGGTGTCTTATTAAATAAGTTTACTCTTTCAAATTATTCTTCATATTCATATGTTAAGCAATATCTACGATATGACTATTCTCATTTAAACATTATTATTTCGACTTTTGACAATTTTACTTTAATGTATGATCTCTTTTTAAATTTACTATAACCATAATTAAAATTTTAATTATTGGAAATTACTTAATATTCAGAATTTTCTCCACCATGTTAAACAATACTTATAAACTTATAATAATGTTTTTATTAACGCCTATTACTTGGAAGCTTTGTTTGACTGAACATAATTTATTAACTAAACCTTTTATGGGAATAATATAAATTACACAATATTGATTATATTTTCATTTGTGATTTTATTACATTGAAATAAACATTAAAAGTTGATAAATATTTCTTCAGAATTTCTATGATGAACAATAAAATTAACGTATTTATGAATAAAAATAGACACTACAATAATAATGATAGTTGAAACAATCCTTTTTAACGCGTTGTTGAAAACTGCAATAAATAAACGGATGAACGAATATGCAGTTTGAATGAAAATTATCTGCGTATATCAAAGTTAAAGCTAGAAAAAATATGGTTGATTCAATGTGAACCAGCTAAGATAACAGAATGCATAAAGTTATATGATGATAAATAGATTATGCATAAGCCCTTTCTTATAAACATACCTTAACACACACACACACACACACATATATATATATATATATATATATATATATATATATATATAAAGCAGAAGAAAGAAAAAGACGAGATAGAAAGAGAGCGAGTGTATATTGATTAAGAGAAAGGTGTGTAAAATCGAGTCTAACGATTGAACAAGCGTTATATATATATGATAGAGTAATAGACATACGAACGAGAAATATGAAAATTTTTTAAATTGAGAAATGTACAGTCAGATTGACTATAAAGGTACGCTAATAGATGTTAGTTCATTCGTCTTAACTGGGAAGGATAAAGTTTCTGGAAGCTGCAAATATTATTCATTCTCCGCTTAACTTAATATTAACAATGTACACACAAGGATATATAGGATAATCGTATATCCAGAATTGGCATCAGACAAGCTAGTGATATACTATATAGTCATATAAATAAATGATTATCGTTGTAGATAACAGGTTAAACTCTAATTAACCCAATAGTTTAATTTTATGATGTGTGTGTGTGTGTGTTCACGTTTGCATTTTATATTTCCTCCTTTGTATGACCGTCATGCTGAATTCAGTTTGACTTCATATTTATATTTAATGGCTAAATGAATGTGTACGTGGAAATAACTCAAAGGCTCTTAGTCTGGTTTTGGTAGATGACCCTAATTTTCAACGCAAAAAATTCAAAGCTGCTGGAAACCTGTACTGCAGGCTGTGGATATGGATCTAGAATATTTTATGTTTGCATATTATTTGTAAACAGCAATGAAGTTCAGTTTACCGTTAGATATCATTATTAATTGCCTACAAACAGTGAAGGAACACGTTGTGGTTTTATTACTTAGTTAATTGCGATTATAGTAATTTATTCGCATCGCATAGTTGGATTCTGCGTAACCTTTTTGAATTACATGAAGGAAGCCGGAGAATTTTTTTTCTACGTAACACATATACATGCTTTATTTGAATCAAGTTTGCAGCTTTGATATAACGACCCGTCCCCTTTGATCTAACAAATTATAAAACATATTAGGAGATAGGCTTGCCATTTCGGATTTGTGTTTGTAACTACGGTGGAGGATAAACATTAAAACACGTATTTTTTTCCTACATCTAGGTAGTGTGTGATTCAACTAATTAGCGTCTAAACATAAAATTAAATTTACACTGGTTCGAATAATTATAGAGTACAAAAGTATTATATATGGCGCACCTAGCAACACGTTATATTAAAGAGGTCGTATTTTAATTTTATTGTGAATAGATAGGCAATAGCTCATACATAATTGCATGCACATTAAGTACTTGCAACCAATAACATATAGCTCCTAAGTTGAGGCAATTCTTCTAAATAAATAACATTATTTTGATTAAAAATCAATAGCAAGAGGCATTTTACTATCTATGCTTGCGATTTAAACAAGATCGTTGCAAAAACATTTGACCTGATGTCGCCATCTGATCATTTGCTTTTCATTTAAAATTAATGTTCTCCCAAACAGACTTAGCAACAAAACACATGCACATTTATTATCGTGCATTTGACCCAGCCCTAAGAGTGGCAGCCAAAATATATCATCAAGTCATAACTGCGGAATATCTTTTTTTATTGAAAGTGACCTTATTTTCTACATGATAATCATGTCTTCTGCACTCATTGAAATGATTTTAGCACATTTCCTACAAAGGAGAAGATAAAATATAAAAATTATTTCAAGTTCAGATATTGTGTTATTTTAAGATATTTCAGCAATTTATGAGTATTTAAATTCGTCTATATATATATATATATATATATATATATATATATATATATATATATATATATATATATACTTTAATAAAAAACAATTCCAGTTTAAATATAATTAAAGCAATGGAACGAAAAACGATAAACTAATATTATATATTCACAAGAAATATCATTGTTAATACGTGGACTTTTCTGATAAACTTTATTCATATTTATTTATTTATATTAACACTTACTTTAACAGTTTTCATAATTAAAATGTAAAAAAATGTTAAACTGCAAATTGAATATCCATTACTTTTAATGGTGAATTTCCGGGTTTGTCGTTAAATAAAACTAATAAGCAAAATTAGACAATATTTAAATGGAGGAAATAAAATTCATTAATTAATTTGGGCCTATTTTGAAGTTCATATCAAATTAGATGTACAAAGTGGACAAGAGGTTATAACTAAAAACAGTGGCTTCTAAACATTAGGACAAAAGTAATGTAGAAACTCAGAAGCAATAAAATTAAAATCAGAATAAATTATGGATTAAATCTATCCATACCTATTTGTACGCTCGATTAATTTTATAAATACGCAGGCAAACGCAAACGTAAATTTTACAAAGGAAAATTTTAACTGAACATATTCGGCGTGTTGAAAAATCGATATTTCGCATTAAAGTCGAATTTCATCGCCATAGCACCCAATTGGAACTGTCTGAATCAATGAAATATATTAAATTTATTTGTTCGGTGAAGTAGGATTTCTCTGCTTAAATTGGATAATGATTTAAGTACCTCAGTATATAATATAGTTTAGCGGGCTAAATTGCTAGTTTATATGTGAACATTGCATGATTAGAACAATATTTTGCAGAGTGGATGGGGCAAAAGATCATTAAATCACGTTTTAGGAACAAGCATAAACACCAATGCTATTTTTGAACCGCATAAAACATAAATACTAACCCTAGGTCTTCGTACCGAAACGATTCAAACTTCTATGTTCTTCATCCGAATACGATAGAAAGCTAATTGATGAGGAGCAAAACGAATTATTAGCCCGTATATCTGTTCTCTAGACAAACGAAGAATGGATAAATTATTTTCTGTCTGCTAAATCACTCAATCTAAAAACACTATAGCCGAGAGCAATACAGGTAATCTTGACGATAACCTTTTTATGAAAACGAACTAATATTGAGGAAGAGATAATTCTATTGTGACTTCATGGGCTATAATTGGTACTTTGGTGTAGGTGAATTCATGTTATTGGCCCATTTACTTTACAACGAATAATTTAAGCCTCCAACGATCAGGTAATGACACGATGCCTTTTTCGAATAGGAATTGAAGGACATGCGGAAACAGCTGGATTTAATGCAAATGCAAATTGCATTAATAAAAAACTGTTTCTCGTTTTTTAACGTATTAATCGAGTTTTCTACTGAAATTGAGCTTGATTTATAAATGACATTCACGTATGTGCTGAACTAGATTTAAAATCTGAACTTTATGACGCTTTATCAAAACCCAGTTTGATATATACATTAAACAAAAATTTGCAAGTTCAAATAATTAAAGCTATTTTTCTCAAAACAATTTAAACCTAGCATAATTTTTTTCATTTAAAAAAAATAAAATGTGCATGTTAGTTTCTAGGTTTCTTCAAATAAATTAGTCAAATGTTTCTTAATTAAAATCGAAAGTGTGTGCTTCGGGATCACAATCGTTTGAAATAAATAAAATAAGAGATCGAACCAAGAATGTCGTTGTCTAATCTCGTTAATTTACCTTAAATTAAAGGGTAACAAATTAGTCTTTAAATGACTAATTCTAGCTACGGTGAGCAGGGACAATCTAAATGCTCTAAACAAATTTATGATTATGTAGATCAAAGTTACGAATTTCATATAGGCACCAGTCCCACTATATATATATATATATATATATATATATATATATATATATATATCATTTTTCAGTATAAACTAAGTATAGTATAGTATATATGTTAATCCGGTTTACCCCTTTCGTATTTATTGAAAACTCTTCAATATGCCGCTGCCAGGGCTCGAACATGGGCACATCTGCTTCGGAATCTGGTACTCTAACCACTGAGCCACCCTTCCCATTCTTTCGTGATCTACAAGATACTTTTACATTTACGTTGTAATAGATTAGTTACCGATGAAATAATTATGCAGCAATGTGTCATCCGGTTCCATAATTATACAAAAAATCAATATGGTGTATAGAATTGTAAAATTTATCAAAATAAATTTGTCGAGGTAAACATTCGAACACCTTAGCCGCTGCCATTGTCGATGTTCATTTGTTTGATATATGCAACAAACGGAATTGCACTATCCTGTTAAATTATTTCAAATGTAAATTAGCATAAATATTTTCTAGGTATATATTTAGTTTGATTAAGGTAATCAATCCTATAACGATTAGCTCTAGAAGCAAGTGAAGTAGGTCGAATCGAGTTATAAATACAATTAATGATTTAATATTAACTTTATGATAATAATGCAATGCCTTCCACATTAAGGTAGACAAAGACATGCGGTTTGACCTTCGATAGTCAGTTTGCCGTTGTACTCTGATAATGATCATGGAAGGACGAAACGCCTCAGTGCGTTGCGACTGGCGGTAGTTTTGTTATGTTGTCCGACGACTGGTTAAATAAAATAGGATCGGTGTTTGCTTCAAGCTCGCAAACTTTATTTAAAGAATTTTTACTACCACGTGCGCAATCAATTATTTTTAAACTGTATTTCTTATATATGTATATTTGGCGAAAGATGCAAACAGTTAACGTTCGTGACTGCATAGAAATTGTGCAGCCGACATTTCCAGTCAAGTTCAATGTATGCGAGACTGCTAGAGGTGAGAGCCGCATATCTAAATTTGATTTCCATATATATTCAATGCGGTTTGATCCTCGATAGTCAGTTTGCTGTCGCGGCTGACGGTAGTTTCGTTATGTTGTTCGATGTCTGGTTAAACACAATGGGATTGGTGTTTACTTCAAGCTCGCAAACTTGATTTAAAGAAAGATTTTCGGAAACATTTGGGCTTACTGGGGGAATCAATTTCCAAAACACAAACAACGTGCTCGTCAGAAATGTTTGCAATGAAATAGTCCATAACTCAGAGATTCGTAGACGATCGGATACATTCCAAGTTCGGAGCATAAACATTGATGACTGATGATCCATGTGCTAATACTTAATTTTCTCCACAAGCAGTATCCTTTAAACACAAGTGTTTGGCTTTCGTGGACAATATGGCTTACAAAAGCGAAAGCGAAATTTCATCAGGCTAAACTTGAATTGTGGAATTTCGGACATTTGAAAGGGTCTGTGTATTCTACGCAGTGACAAAACACATTTCGAAGCACTTCTGATTCGGCGTTTAGATTTATTTAAATGAAGTTTGCGAACGTGAACGAACCAGAAAAATAATATGTTCAACTTAAATATTCGTTCAGCGTTGCAGGAAACCGCCAATAGCAGGCATTTTTCAGCCAGAGCCTCGGTGCAGACATGTTACTCGTGATTAACAAGGTTCGATTTTTTGACTATGCTTTCCGGTGTTCGTTAATTAAAGGAAAAATTTAACTCCGCAATACTCAATGAAGATTATCAGCTCATTATACCTGCTTTATAACAAATTCTTCTATGACAGAAATTATTAGACATATTACACATTATATTTATGAGGAGGCGTTTCATCACGAAAAGCATGGATCAATTAGGTGTTTAACTCTACTAGCTCTATCTGTGGTGCTACTTACATTAAACCCAGCCTATGATTTTATTCCCGTAAAAGATTTTACATATTTAAAACTAGTAATCAACAGTTTTCGGTCGTTTAAGTTGACTGATTAGAAAATACTTTTGTAAAGTTATTATTTACGATTTGTATAACCTATTCAAAAATATGTCTATATTCACTTGCACCTGCTTTTTTAGTTTTAAGTTTAGGACTTACCTTTCGTGAAAACTAAATGACCATTGGCAAAAAAATGGAAAGCTTATATTATACGGATGGTGACAAATATTATTTCAGACCATTTTACCGACCTGAAAATGAAACAGAGCTCATATAATTTTGTCTGGCATGCATTAAATTAGAATTCTATCGTGAACCCGACCAATGATGAAGAGATACCTTGAGCTTTCACTTATAAAAACTAATTTCAGAGTTTCAGTCGATAACACTTAACGACGTTGCAGCAGTAAGTAAACTGTAGAAGATTTGCACTATCAGTTTCACAAAGATCCGATTGATCCCCATTTGCAATTGCGCTCTGATTCAACGATTAGATCGTACCTAATTTCCAGTAGTTAGTATAAATGATGTTGAAGCATTCGAAAATGGTCTACTGGAAGAATTGCCTTTTCTACACTATACAATTCTAAGTTTCTACTTAAAAATTTAAGTACTTAATGGGTGAGATGTTTTTATCAAGTTTGAAATCTTGATTATAGCAAATTTTATCACTACCCGCGAAACCAATGTTTGTTTAATTATATAAATGTTCATTTCAATATCACTTCCCCATGTAGTGTGGTGTTTGTTCAGTAATGACAGACTGGGGATGAATAGTTGGAACTTTGGGTCTAAATGGATGCCATATAAGCTACACCTGAAAAAGAAAAAAACTGAGTTACATTAGTTAGTATATAACTGAAAATTGTGTGTGTAGTGTAGTGTGCGGCAGGGTGGCTCAGTGGTTAGAGCACGAGATTCCGAAGCAGACGTGCCCAGGTTCGAGCCCCGTCCGCAGCAAATTCTGGCTAGTACACGATGAGTTCCCAATAATAGCGAAACTGGTTTACTGGATGAATTTCCTTTTCTACACTATACAATTCTTTGTTTATACTAACAAATTGGAAGTACTTAATGGGTCAGGTGTATATAACAAGTTCGCAACCTTGATTATATTAAATGTCCCTAACTACATGCAGTTCTGTGCATGTAAGTATCTATCGTTATAATTTATCTTTCTAATTTATGACCTTTTTTATTAACTTGATAGCAAAAAAACGGTGACTCATCTGATGACTTCCTTTCAAAAGTAAATTAAGGTTCGCTTATTAGATTGTTTAATTCCAGATCATTAATATGTTATCCAAAGACTGTAAATCCAATTTAGGTTTCAGTGGTGTCTTTTCCAATATATTCTTATCCAAATAATCCATAAAGATGTTTTCTATTAATACCGACAAATTTGTCCCATTTGGACACCTCTAATTTGTTCATAAATTTATTTCTTGACTTTAATGTATCGGTATATTTATTTATATTGATAATAAATTTAAGCTCACCAAGCAATCAACATCAGCTATTTCACATTTATCAACAATTTAAAACATCAGATAGGAATTAATTAAAATGTGGCATACGAAATGGAATTTTTTCTTATTCTATGACATATGAACTTCGAAATTTTGTATGCTGGGGAGTGTTGGACATTGAAAATAATTCTTAATGGGTTACAAGGTTTATGCCCTTTAACGAAACCGCACATTTTCGATTACAATTTGCAGAATCCAATTCCTCATTAGCAATCATATTATTGATTAGTAATCTTTTTCACATATAACCTATAAGTTCGGTCTTTTGTTTTTTGTTTTTAAATTTCAACATTGTGTTTCTGTTCTAAAATTGTATTACTGTGATTAGATTGACTGCTTAGAACTGTAGCTCTTCATTTATCCGCTTTTATACATATAATATTACTCGATAATAACTTATTATTGAGACGTTGAATTTCATAATTGAGCTTATGGTTATCCTCTTTGTGTGTTACGACAATTAAAAGCAACGTCTAATTCAAATGTAAACTTATCCTTAATTTAAATAAGTTACGCCGTTTTAACAGCCTCTGTAAAGATCTCCCAAATTGATCTTCCATTTGGATTTTCATGTTCAAACCACGGCTAATCAATTCAACTTGATTCACCTCAAGATTTATTGCTGATAGATTTACAATACGATTAACTATGATGAAATATTAATGTTATGGAAAGGTCTATAAATTCGAATATCCGCGAGTTTTCTATCGTATCTAAGGCAGATTTTTCCAATTTCTCAAGTACTGCTTTTAGCAGTAAATCCGGCTATAAATTAAAAATATTCTGTGCAAAGGGAGAAAGTACCATCGATCTTAATATAATCTTTCCAAATATACCTCTACCTAGATGTTTATGGTAATTGCAAATAAATCATTGCTTAATAGACACTCCAAAGGTATTTTAAATTTAATTTAAATCGAAAACATTTACGAATAATGCAATGCTTTAAACAAAATTAAGATGATTAAAACTTTATTTAATTGTGAAATTTACTACTATTCCATTAATTTTTCATAATAAAAAGCACAAAATTTCATCTTTTAACTGTTATCAATTTTTTCTTTTAAATTAGGACTATGGGGATTTGAACGCTTCTTGAGTGAATTTACGTTAATTACCCATTTGCCTTATAAACGTTATTCGTTCGATAGACAATTTACTCAATTTTCTCGTTTGACCATAGTCGATTTTAGTCCATATTTTAATTAAGTTTCCTATTTTAATCGATAAATATGATAATTTACTCTGACAGAGGTTTCAAATATTTGTACTACCCCTATTTATGAGATCACCCTTGTATTGCATTATATTAAATGATCTGATGTGTGCAAAGGGTAAATTAGTAACCAGTGATTACAGTTTTCATTTGGATGGATGAATATGTGTAATATTTAACAATATTTAAATGAATACTTACCAGGTACCAATACAAACACATACTCATATGTGACGTGCGCCTATCTAATGAAATTAAAGTAATTGTTATGTAATTGGCCATCGATGAGTATAAATCAAGTGGTTTGTGTTAAATTTTAAACATGATTTTTTTAAATTAAATGAAAATTGTTTGTCTATAATTTATTTATATAATTTACCTTGGTATGCTTTTATTGAAGTAGCATTTGATTTATTTGGTCTCTCATCATTAAATGTAAGGACATCTTCATTTAAGTCATATGGCTAGAAAATCATAAAACAAAAACCTAACGTGTAAAAAGGAACAACTAAACTAAAAACAGCCAATGCAATTTCGCTTTTATTAAGGTTCCGATCTTAATATAAAAACATGACCCATTAAGTAAATACATTTTTCAGTATAAACTAAGAATATTATAATGTAGAAAAGGTAATTCATCCAGTAGATCGCTTTCATTCTTATTGAGAACTCATCACGTACTGCCCAGAATTTACCGCGGACATGGCTCGAACCTGGGCACGTCTGCTTCGGAATCTGATTATCTAACCACTGAGCTACCCTGACAAATGCATGTACTTAATGGGTCAAGTGTTTATATCAAGATCGCAACCTTGATTTCAGTAATTGTTATCGCTGCCCGCGCCGTCAATGCTCGTTTAATTATGTAATTGCACTTTGTTGGTTTTATATACCAATTATTTTAAAATTAAGTTTAAATAATCGACCAGCATAGCAAATTATTGGTAAGTTACATGTAGCGACGTCTTTCAAGAAACCAAACTTATCACTGGCACAAGGCGGAATCTGACTGACGTAAATTTTGCTATTTGTAGCTGTGTTATGAATGGTGTTTCTGTTTATGTTGCATCTGCGTTTTATTAACATCTATCTAATTCATATGTATTTTAATCACAACACATATTATGTAATATAATCGATTATGTTGATGGATGCCTCCCTTTTTCTTACATGAACTAGCTTCAAGTTATTATGTTGAAAGACAATTGACAGTATTACCACTTGTGTGTCAGAAACTTATTCTCATAATTAATTGCGCAGTTAGCTCGCTGCTGTGTTTCTTGCTTCTCGGTTGGTAAAATACAAAAATTGTGATTCTTTAGTTATGTCACAGAGATTATATTGGATTCCACTGTGAATATTTTGTTTTCGCAAGGATATTGGAATCTTAAAGTGTACAAAAACAAAAGTACTTTATGCGTGTTGGTGCGCACTTCACTGATCTTGAGTACGTGCACACCTGATTGCAATAGAAGTTATCACTGTCTACGTAATAAAGAATTAATTTTCAATAACTTTGCTAAATTTTTATAATTCTGCAGAAAACACCGAATTCGAGAGGGCGTAGGTTTTTTGTAGTCAATGTGTTATGCTATTAGTACTATTTAGCTTAAATCAGTTTCGAAACCCAGTACAGCAGTTTGTGCCATAAGGAAATGGGTCTTATTAAATGACCGCCAAATCGGTTTGACCAAACTACAGCCTTGAAATCGGAAACCAAGATTTGAATTTTTAACCATTCTGTTTTAAACTTATTCAACATCTTCAACAGATTTATAATTTTCAGTTAGATTTACGTATTATTATTACAACTGTGCTTCTCAAAAGAGAAATAATTTAGCTCTATAGTCCACACTGGATGACGTGACTATTATTTCAAAAAAATAGGACGTTTGTTGTTTAGTGAGATAAATGACCGTTTTTGGCAGCGCGTCAAACGACAAAAGAGCAGAAAACTATCCAATGGCGATCTATTTTGTTCAGCTTTATTGCATATTATATGGGAGGCAGACGAAAGTTCTATTTTATTTTACACAATAGAAATACTTCAACATTTTAAATAAGTTAGCATAGTTTGGATGACTAAATTAATCCCAAGTTTCAGTCGTATTCTCCACAATACACTGAGTTACAACAAATACAGCGACATCGCCTGTCAATTTTCCAGATATCCGACATGTTACATATAACAATAATTGTTGTAATATTTTGTTAACCCCATTCTATCTATACTCTACTTAAATGAAATTATAAAACTGACACATACATGACAGAAGGAAAGTCGGTTATTCAAAATTACCTATACTATATCTATCTATATATCTATGTATATACCTCTGTATATATATGTCTGTCTATCAATAAATCATTCAAATAGTTATTCACTGAATCAATTGACCGATTGGTAAGTCAATAAATAAATCAATCAATCAATACGTAAAACTCTATCCACTTTCTAGATATCTTTCTCTATCTCTCTCTCTCTCAATAAAAAAATATATAGCTAAATCAAGTGTTCGAGGTTGAAATAAACACAATTCCAAATATATTTTCCCAGTTGTAAAACAAAGCAAAACTACCGTGAGTCACACGAACCGATGCATTAAGAACTTCTACGATAACCATTACAACCCGACAGCAAACTGTCTAACGATGATCAAACCACAATGCATCCATAAGGCAAGAAAGCCTGGAGAAATATTCTTAAAATAAGATTTATCAAAGTAAACAATGAGAAGCAAATTTGCTTCGGTTCGCTCCCTGCTCGCAGCAAAATCCTGGACAATACTTGAAACTGTTTTACTGAATGCATTGTCTTTTCTACTGGATGAAATGCTTATTTTATACTGATATATATATATATATATATATATATATGTGTGTGTGTGTGTATATTTATTTATACAATGTGACTGTTGTTTCAATCAAAATGGCAAAATTGATTCAAAGAATTGTCAACACCGCCCACACAACCCATCTTCGTTTCATTATAGTAATGTTCAATTCAATACCGCTTTCCAAGGTAGCATTTACCCTGTTCTATATAGAGAGGCTGGGTTGATAATTTAGAAGTTTAGTTCTAAATGGATGAAATATGAGCTCCAACTATAAAAAGGCTAAGGAGGGAGTAGTAGTTAATATATAACTTAAAATAGTGTGAAGCGTGCGATATTGTGGCACAGTGGTTAGAGCAACAGATACCGAACCAGAATTGTCCAAGTTCGAACAATGTGAAGATTTCCAAAATCAGATCGAATCCGGTTTACAGGATGAAATGAACTTTCATCAATGTATAATACTTAGTTTATATGGACAAATGTATTTATACAAGTAGGCATTAGGTTTTGCGAACCTAGTAACAAATTAGTTCACTTGAGACCACAAGGATAAACCAAAGGCAGCATGAACGGAAAGTATAATCTCATGCACATTCGTTTCGTGCTTACTGCCGACTCATCAGTAGGAGCCGGTATTACGCCCTTTAACCACTATATATTTGGTAGAAGAATGTGGAATAATAGGACGGTACAATCTCCTAGACGAATGTGTAAACCTGTAATAGTGAGGCTAACATAATCTAAAGTCAGCGACAATGCGACTTCAATGCTAACTCACACTATATAATATATATACCGAGTCTGTAAGGGATACTAACACTATGGCTATTGTGTCAGCAACTGATACCTTTTTTGAAATCGATGAGTACCGGATACCTAACACTATGGTTGCATATATATTAGTTCTTCGCAACAAAACAGTATTTAACTGTAATATATTGAATTGAATGATGTCATGCTTACCGCGAAATGTGATAACTGATATCGATGAAGGCCAGAGTGTATGGTTTAACTGGAGTAACAGGTGTTCGGAAATTGTTGTATTTCTCAATTTGGGTGAACTTTAGCATAAATTTATATCCATCAGGTTGGTATCATGTACCGACTCGGAAACCATAGTGTTAATATCCGGTACTCATCGATTTCAAAAAAGGTATCAGTTACTAACACAATAGCCATAGTGTTAGTATCCTTCACAGACTCGGTATATATATTATATAGTGTGAGTTAGCATTGAAGTCGCATTGTCGTTCACTTTAGATTATGTTAGCTTCACTATTACAGGTTTACACATTCGTCTAGGAGAATGTACCGTCCTATTATTCCACATTCTTCTACCAAATATATAGTGGTTAAAGGGCGTAATACCGGCTCCTACTGATGAGTCGCCAGTAAGCACGAAACGAATGTGCATGAGATTATACTTTCCGTTCATGCTGCCTTTGGTTTATCCTTCAGGTCACAACTGAACTAATTTGTTACTAGGTTCGCAAAACCTAATACATACTTGCATATATATTAGTTCTTCGCAACAAACAGTATTTAACTGTAATATATTGAATTGAATGATGTCATGCTTACCGCAAAATGTGATAACTGATATCGATGAAGGCCAGAGTGTATGGTTTAACTGGAGTAACAGGTGTTCGGAAATTATTGTAATTCTCAATTTGGTTGAACTTTAGCATAAATTTATATCCATCAGGTTGGTATCATGTACCGACTCGGAAACCATAGTGTTAATATCCGGTACTCATCGACTTCAAAAAAAGGTATCAGTTACTAACACAATAGCTATAGTGCTAGTATCCTTCACAGACTCGGTATATTTATTATATAGTGTGAGTTAGCATTGAAGTCGCATTGTCGTTGACTTTAGATGATGTTAGCTTCACTATTACAGGTTTACACATTCGTCTAGGAGATTATACCGTCCTATTATTCCACATTCTTCTACCAAATATATAGTGGTTAAAGGGCGTAATACCGGCTCCTACTGATGAGTCGCCAGTAAGCACGAAACGAATGTGCATGAGATTATACTTTCGTTCATGCTGCCTTTGGTTTATCCTTCTGGTCACAACTGAACTAATTTGTTACAAGATTCGCAAAACCTAATACATACTTGCATATATATTAGTTCTTCGCAACAAACAATATTTAAATGCGCAATCAATGCTCGTTTAATTATATAAATTTTCATTTCAATAGCACTTCTTCATCTAGTGTGGTGTCTGTTCAGTAATGACAAATTGGGGTTGGTTAGTTGAAACTTTGTGTCTAAATGGATGCCATATGAGCTCACCTAAAAGAGAAAAAGGTAACCGAGTTACATTAGTTATTTTATGGCTGAAAATTGTGTGTAGAGTTCGGCATGTTGGCTTAGTGATTAGAGCAACAGATTCTGAAGCAGACATGCCCAGGTTCGAACTCTATCCCCGGCAAATTCTGGCCAATAAATGATGAGTTCCCAATAAGGACGAAAGCGGTCTTCTGGATGAATTGCCTTTTCTACACTATACAATTCTTAGTTAATACTGACGAAATGTAAGTACTTAATGGGTCAGATTTTTATATCAATTCGGCAACCTTGATTATAGTAAGTGTTTACACTTTAATTGTCGGTGATTTTAATAGACTTCTTAATTGCAAAATTACCAATTTATTTTCGAACCGTGATTTAGCGCGTTATAGAAGAAATTGTGTAGGTTCGCAATGCTTAGATCATACGTATATTGAGACATGTTTGCTCTGCTTCTATAATTATGAAATTGTTCATACTTTTAAGGAACTTGATCATAAACAAATTATTCTTAAATAGTAACTTCCGTGAGTTATAAATCAGGAACTCAAATCTTTCAATGTAAATTTTATGCGTATAATAATTAACTAGGTTCTTTCTAGAAGGTTAATTAAAGTCGTTTATCACGACAATTTGTGTGGAAAATAGCGTTTTTTTTGCATTGCTAAGCAATCATTTTAATAAATACTTTTTATCTTTGTGTATCTATAAACTTAGGTACTTCATGGAGTATAGCACTCCTTGATAAAACATTATCTTCAAAAAGCATATTTTCCTTGCACTATTAAAATAATTTTTTTTCAGTAGGCAGTTTTCTAATTTATATTATGATCCACTTTTATTTTAAATTACTATCTTAATGAAACATTTTATTTTCACTAACCCTTAATTATTTACCGTGAAAAATTTGCGGCCGTTACATTTACAGTATCCTGTCCTTTTCTTACATAGATATCACTTGTAAATTAGTCATTTAAGAAAGTATACATTAGAAAATAAGGATGAATTATGTAAATGGAAATTGACATTTATCAATTTAGTCTCATCTGATCGAGAGCACACGTGCATTAAACAAACATACACATATACAATTAATCGAATATTGGTTGCGCATTCAGATATACACAAAAATGGGTTTAATTCAGGTACTGACACAACAGCCCTAGTGGTGGTACCCTTTACAAAATCGGCATACATATATATATATATATATATATATATATAATACACAGTGAGAAGGCTTTGAAATCGCATTGTCGATAAAATTATATTAAGCTAGATTCATTACTGCAGGTCTACAAATTCGTATAGGAGATTGTACCGCTCAATTTCCCCACATTCCCCACCTAAAAGTATGGTGGATAAAGGATTTTATACCGACTATTATTGATAATTCGCCAGTAAACAAGAAACGAATGTGCACGAGATTATATGTTCCTTTCATGCTGACTTTTTTATCCTTCTGGTTATATTTGAACCAGTTTTTACTAGGTGCGCAACACCTAATACACAATTGAATATATATTAATTCTCCACCACAGAGTGCGTTGAGGCTGGCGGTAGTTTTGTTATGTTGTTCGACGACTGGTTAAATACATTCGGATTGGTGTTTACTTCAGTTTCGCAAACTTGATTTAAAGAATTGCAACCACCTCCCGCGCAATCAATTATTGCTAAATAGTATCTAACAGTAATATATTAAATTGAATAATGTCTTGATTACCGCGAAATGTGAAAACCGATATCGATCACACCAGAATGTCTGGATTCGCTGGAGTAACGGGTGTTCTGAAACAGTTTCAATTCGCAGTTTTATTGAATTGAAGTCCATTTTGTTGGTACCATGTACCGACTCGGCAACTAATTTGTTGGTATCATATAAGTTTTTGGCAACCATAGTGTTGCGACCGGGTACTGACACTGTAACCATAGTTTTGGTATCATTTGCAGGTTTTTATATATATATATATATATATATATATATTATATTGAGTGTAGGCTTTGAAGACGCATTGTTGAAGACTTTAACGAAGATGAGATCGTACCTTATTTCCATTGGTTAATATGAACGATGTTGAAGCCTTCGAAAGGAAGGTACGAATATGCACCCAGCCTGATCGAAGACAAAACAGATGCGTACTTGGAAATGGGGATCAATAGGATCTTTGCGAAACTGATGGGGAAAAGCGACAACCCACGAATGCGAATCGCGTCGTCGCAACACATGCAGCTGACACCCGCAAAATTTCAAAGTATACTTCATATTAAGTTGGCTGAACTACAGTTGGTTTGCATATTTGTATAGAAGATTGTAAAATTCCATTTTCCCACATTCCTCACTCAGAAAATGTAGTAGGCAATGGGTTTAATACCGCCCACTATCGATGAGTCGCCGGTAAACACGAAACGAATGTGCACGAGATTACACGTTCCGTTCATGTTGCCATTGGTTTATCTCTCTGGTCATAATTGAACTTATCTGTTACAGGGTGGGCATCACCTAATACACAATTGTCTATCAAATAGTTCTTCACCAAAAGCAGTATCTAAAAGTTATCTATTTAATTAAATGATATCATGATTTCCGCGAAATTTGAAAACTGATATTAATCAAATCCAGATTTTGTGGATTTGCTTGAGTAACAGGTGTTCAGAAATAATTTAAATTCTCAATTTTAGTAAATTTTAGCAAATAATAAACCATATAAATTGACCCCTGGTAACTACTTGTGTTGGTAAATTCTAATGTAACCCGGCAACTGGTAGGGTTATTATCTGGGTACCCGATGCAATAAAATGTAAAGTGTTAGTATTCTTGCGGTTTAATATATATATATATATATATATATATATATAATGCGTTGGATATATAGTGGGTAAAGAGCGTAATACCAGCTCCTACTGATGAGTCGCCAGTAAGCACGAAATATATGTCTTTAGTGTATCCTTCTTGTCATATTAGAACTAATTTTCGCTAGATGCGCAACACCTAATACATAGTTGCATATATATTAGTTCTCTGCTTCAATCAGTAACTAATTAATCCTCAGGAGGTACTAAAAACACAGTACTTTCACTTGTATGAATATTCACGTGTGGTATCTGATTTGTTTTGCCCCAAATAAACGCGTGAACGTAGACACAGACATGCTGTAAGCTTATCTAGCGAATCGTCATTAAATGTCATCAGGTTGTTCTAATTTCATTTCGAGCATTGTACATGCGTTGTTAAATACTCACATGACACACACTTGTCTTTTGAAAAATCAGTTTTACCTATGAGACTAACTAGTAAGTATAAATGAGACAACTTGTACTAAATGGACCACTTGACTTCTTTAGTTTCGTATTGTTTGGGGGATGAGCTTGCCGTTGGAAATGGCTTCCGAAACAGGAAGCCAAACTATCCGGAATAAAAAGAATACAATGACTGCATACACCTTGCCTAGCATACCAAGGGCTATGTAATAAATATATTCCGTGTCACGCAAATTCTTTCGATTAGAACACGCTAAACATCTACAGCAATACAAAACTAGAGTCAAACACAAACACACACACACACACACACACACACTGAAATTACCTCTAGGTAAAGCGGAGAGTGTTCTTATTGTTAACTGGCAAAAGTTGGTTGGTAATCTAAATTGTTCACCACATAATGAATGTAAAATGACTGCGTTACCCGAATGTCTATTTAACGAGAGACAGACATGCGTCGTAGAATATGATGCGCTAGTAGAATTAACTATGAATGTCATATCAGAATAACAAAAGGATCATTTAGGATCGTCGGTAGACACTATATTTTATTTACCACATATGGTCGTGAATGCACTTTTCCCATTTTTAAATAAAATTTTGATAAAAGATACGATACCATCTACTAAATCAACAAACAAAGCACGACTTATGCCTAAAAATAACAAACCAAGTAACGCTAATGAATGCGGAATAGTCTCAGCGATTCATTCATTCTTGACGATAATTAGACGATCAATACTAAATCATCTTGTTTCCATTCTCCTATTAGACTGCGATACACTCAGCGTGGATTTACGAAAGGGCATTTGGCCATTACGATTATACTATCCATGTGGAATTAAATCGCAGCTCTTAATGAGAAAAATATGGACGCAGTAATAGTCATCATTTAAATTTCAGAAGTGTCTAATTCCACCTCTTTTGAAGCTATAATGGAGACGATTAGTGCATTAAAGTTCAATCCGGCTATGTTTAGTTTATTACAAATTTACGTATATTATATGCCTATGGTTATTCAAGTTAATAATTCATAATGTAGACTTTTCAGAGTTACAAACGGTGGATCTCAATGGTCTAGCTTGGGTTCGATATTATTTAAAATTATATTTTTTAACTTGCAGAATATATTTAATTTATTTTGCTTATCTTCATGACACCATAAGTAAGGATATTTTCTAGATCAATTCTCAACATGGTGTTAAGGATTTAGGCACAACCGTCTAAAGTTCAGCTTCTGCTGTAAGACTTTGGAAGAATTTTCTGGTTGCGCTAAGAACAAATGGGTGTTAATAAGGGGAAAAGTAATATCGAAATATAAAAAAACCACAAGTTTGTATTATTTTGATTAGCTGTTCTTAGAATACGCAGCTGCAAAATAGAACTGAATTGAAAAAGTCTTTCAAGCATGGTAGATTCTGTAACAAAAGTGTTTATATATAGCATCCAGGAAATTCCCAACACCCACTAGCCCAGACTTAACAAACATTCGATTGGGTAAGCAACAAACTGAAGAGATAAAACAGCTGCACATACGGTATCAGAACCATTGTTAACAGCGACCCAAATTTCAAAACAATACTAGCATTGAACACTGCAATCCGCGCATCCTCCGCTGTTACCAAGGCGGCAGAACAAAATTGAGGATCAAGGCGAAACGAAAGACGACACTTGGGGAAAAACACTCGTTCACGTAAAAGCCAACAATGCAAAAAATTGGTTATCTTTCAATCCATTAAAAGAAGAATGACCAGATCTCAGACATCACTACAAGGAGAAAAACTCATACACGCAATGGACACAAACAGACACATACACATATACTTTTACTAAACATTTATAATAAAATGGAAACACAGGATGTATGTAAATTAAAGTTTAGTATTCTCGAAATAAATAGCTATTATCCACTTGGTTATTAATGTTTTTGTACTTAATAAGATATATATATATATATATATATATATATATATATATATGCTTGAAGACTACGGCCCTCTTCCTTAAAAATCATTAGGATTCTAAAAATATTCTACCTGAATCAGTGGGCGGGTATATATTTATGTGCTTAATGAAATAAATACATGGATTATGGCCAAATTCAAGATTACACCACAAAGTGAGGGGAAGCTGGCTGGTAAAATTTTTACTTTTTATAAAATCTATCCAATCTGCAACCTGTTACCAACGAAGCTAAGAGAAATACCTCCCGCTATGGTGCTTTTTTAACTAAACTGTTTGCGGAGATCGCAAAAATATGTAAGTAGAATGATCTGTAGAATTTCGAGTTCAACAGTTCTTGTGCATGGGTGAGCAAAATTTCGCATTAACATTTTATTCACACATTTTACGTAAAAAATATTCATGGATGCTATTCTATTTTGTCTTTATTGTAATAACTGTATCATGATGTGACATAGCGCACGCAATGAGAACACAGCAGGATATTCATTGTGTTGTTAAACCAAATAACATCATTATTGTTATTTATTTATATGTGATAATTGGGCCTGGCTATATGTCTTACAGTAAATATTTATTTGAAATGATATGTTATATTTATTGTAAACTTTATGATATTGTAATCTATTTGATAGAAAATGTGGAGTTTGAATTCAAATAAAGAAATTTCTATTCTATTCAATTCTAGTTCATTTAGATGATTGAAATCCGTAGCGGTAAGCATTTGAAAATGTTATAATTTAAAAATGTGCGTTTCAAAGTTTGGTTTGCAACCAGTTCAGAGTGATGTTTAGCCTTGAAAGTAAACGCTGTGTGTCCATTTTATTGCAATTTTTTAACTACAGTAATATATAAATACTTAATTATCCAAAAATTGCACAAGCGGTACCTATTGCTTAAAGATATAATGCCCAAATTTTGTCGGCATGAGATAACTCTACGTCGCTCTTTTGCAGTTTTCAATTTGTAAAAAATAACTATATTATAATTGCTATCGTGGATGGTGATTAAATTTTTTAAAATCAAGTTTATGAGCTAGAGATAAGCAACAGTTTCACTGTACCTAAACAGTCGAACAACGTAGCAAATAACGGTCTTGATTTAAACCATTGTAAAACGTGTTTCGCATTATCCCTATTTAGAAACAAACATAAGGCATTGAGTATATCTGAATGAAGAGAAGTTTACCGTTTTAAGATTCAAAATAGCCCCTATTCGCCACACTATTTTGACATGCATTTAATTATCCCTTACTTTTATAAGTGACCTTAAAATTTACCGCTGTAAAATTAGATAATAACTGATTGGAAATTACCTGGCCATTATGTTTATAAGAATTTTTCAGTTAAATACTATTTACGCAAGATATGTATAACTTATATGAAAAATAAGTGGTTTTATATGATAGCATATGCCAGACTCAAATGTTACGGTTACAATTGCGTATGTAGCCTACACCCTTACCACCTCGTTAAAATCGGTTTTAAGAGGTTAATAAATGTTTTCCTTAAAAATTTAAATGAAATCTTAAATTACGTGCAATCTCAGATGTACCGACAGCTGACAGCTAAAATTCAGCTATATGCTTTCCTTTTGTTACCTTAATTGGACGTACAGCTCCATACACACACACACACACACACGTGAAATCATAATACATCCGTTCAATTTGAATGCTTATGTCGTATCTCTTGATAAGGGTGGCTCATTTGTTAGAACACTAGATTCCGAAGCAGATGTGCCCAGGTTCGAGTTCTGTCCGCGAGAAATTCTAGCCAGTACGCGATGAGTTCCCATTAATGAGGAACCCGGTTTACTGGATGAATTGCCTTTTCTACACTATACAATTCTCAGTTTATACTGACATATATAAGTAATTAATGGGTCAGATGCTTATATCAAGATCGCAACCTTGATTATAGCAATTTTTATCACTGCCCGCACAACCAATGTCTGTTTAACTATCTCTTAATCGTCATAATCGTTTGGATATAATATAAACTTTAATTTTTGATTTAGATAAATGTAAATTAAGACTAATTAGAGATTAAACGAAAGTAAAATCTATATTAATTGGTAATATACTTATTATTTTGAACGTATAAAAAATAGAAATGCTACATCTGGTAACAATAAAATAATAAGTGTCAGAACTTGACGCGAAAGATAGTCACTGATGGTTAGATATTAATATTCAATTGTGTTATTCTGAACACCTTGTCAACTCGAGATACCGGACGTTAGCTGGTTTTGACATTTAAAGAAATTCCGTCGGCAATATTAGATTATAAAGTGAGCTATAAAGGGAACGAGCTTGGATTGCGTAACCGTTTTTGGAACATCGCTATGTATACTGAGAAATCTTCAATAAACCAGGTAACACAGGGAGTATTGAAACAGCACAACTTTTTCCAGGCAAGAAGATAATGCAAAATGAATTAAAAATAGCCATAAATGTTTTTTTACGAATTGTATGGTTATACGTATAAACGCCGACTTGAAAATAACAAAAATGAGTTATTATTGACGACTAATAAAATTTGTAGAAAAGGTTCCCATTTGCCAGATTGTCCATGACGAAAGGATGTACGAACAGTTAAATCAACAGACCAAATGACAGATTGCAAAGGTAAGTGAATTTTTTAATACATAATGTCTGTTGATGATGGATTGGACTGACAGATGCTCAGATTCTCACACGAGATTGATACTATTTTAACTTCATTTATATTGGTTTAACTTGTTGAACGGTAACTAAACCCGCTTAAACGAGTACTCCTACTCAATTTTATGCAGGCTCACAGAAAAAGAAGTATCGAAATGTAACGAGTACTGAATTCTAGAGAATTGCATTGCCGTTTCATGCATGCAACACATTTAATTTACAACACTCTGAAAAAATGGAACCTATGTGATCTATCGTGTATAGCTTAAAAACCAATTGGCACTACAATATTTATAAGTGAATGTGCCGATACGAAGCTTCCCGGCAAGAACGTTCGCTATCAGTCAATGCTTTGATCAGAATCCAATTCATCAAATTTCTACTTACAACACTATTGAGAAGGTACATAATTAAACCATCACCGATTGCCCGAAGGGAGAACGATCTTTAAATCAAGCTTCGTGAGTTGAAGTAACTACCAATCCAATCACATTAAACCAGTCGTCGAACAACAAAGCATTTCTAATTTTGCTTTCCAAATATAAATGCATTGCTGTTTTTCTCGCTAATCAGTTTGTCGTCGTATTCTGATGATGATCATGGAAGGTAGAAACGCGTCAGTTCGTGTAAATGAAGGTAGATTTGCTATGTTGTTCGACGACTGACTGAATGCAATAAGATTGGAGTTGGCTTCAAGCTCGCAAACTTGATTTAATGAATTTTTTTACCACCACCTGCGCAATCGATGCTTGTTTAATTGTATTTAC
Organism: Eudiplozoon nipponicum; assembly: GCA_029291075.1. Lineage (NCBI taxonomy): Eukaryota > Metazoa > Platyhelminthes > Monogenea > Mazocraeidea > Diplozoidae > Eudiplozoon > Eudiplozoon nipponicum. Next base: position 42,785 of record JAQBSW010003281.1, read on the forward strand.
AATATAAATGGGGTAAAAGCTGCAAAAATTTTACTGTTCGCGACTGCATAGAAATTTTGCAGCCGTCATTTTCAGTCAATTACGATATATTCGAGACAACTAGAAGTGAGAGCCACATATCTAAGCTTGCTTTCCATATATATATATATATATATATATATATATATATATATATATTGCATTTTGATCGTCGATAGTCAGTTTTCCCCTGCACTCGCTGGTGATCGCGAAGGTCGAAACGCGGCAGTACGTGTAGCTGACGTAGTTCGATGACTGGTTTAATACAATGGGATTGGTGTTTACTTCAAGCACGCAAACTTGATTTTAAAAAAGCTTCAATAATGTATTAAGTATTGCGTAGCAAGTCAAAAGTTAGTTCATCCAGATTAGACTAGAACAAATATGTCAAATTAAGAATCAACAAAAGATATAATCTTAAGTACACATCAGCGGATTTGACGCTTCTACGCCACAAACCAAAAAAATTAAAGATAACTTTTCTTGCTGAGAACTAATATATATGTAATTGTTTATTATGTGTTGCGCACCTAGCATATTTTAAATTTCATTTTCTTGGTACCGTGTACCGGTTCGGCTACCATAGTGATAGTAAAATTTACCTTTTTGGCAACCATAGTGTTGGTATCAGATACCAACTAGGCAACCATAGCGTTGGAAACTTTCACAGGCTTGGCATAAATCATACAGAGAGAGTTAGCGTTGAAGTCGCATTGCCGAAAACTTTATATGAAGTTAGCTTAACTACTGCTGGTTTACATATTCGTATAGGAAATAGTACTGTCCAATTTCCCCAAATTCCTCACCAAAATATATAGTGGGTATTGGGCGTAGTACCGACTCCAGTAAGCACGATACAAATGTGCACATGAGATTATACGTTCCATTCATGCTGTCTTTGGTTTATCCTGTTGGTCATATTTTAACTTATTATTGATACACGCTCAAAAAATGCATATATATTAATTCATAACACAAAGCAATAGAAAATAATTTATTGGAAACTACAGCAGCACTATTCTGACTACTTGGCACAACTATATATTCCAGGAAAACTCGACAGACTAGGTATCCACAAGGATATACCCGATGAAAACCACCGAGTCAAGTGGATTACGATGCCATAGAGTTAACGCTTCCTATTTTGCCCATGTAAGCCTTGCCAGAATGTTGAATAATTAATTGGCTCGATCATCTCGTTTACCACGCATGTCAACAACACACCTGGGCAAGCAACCACACAGAAGCACAACCACACCATCAAAAACATTGACCGAGCCGTTATGAAAACACGTAGTATTCACCAGAATTTATGTGCAAGAAAATCGACAGGCGAAAAGCGAGCGAACGTGCTGCCACGTTAAAGCTCTAAAGCTCAACCATTTCAGGACAAATAACAAAAAAATATGTCTAACACAAAGAATTTCTCTCTGAACTGGCCAGTGAGATAGGGAGTCCTTTTCTATAAGAACAGGGGAATTAAAGCCGGTAAGATTTCACGAAGTACATTGTGTATCAACAACCCTATTTAGGACGACCCGGCGTAGCCAAAAACCGTCTCATTAACATGTTTTGAGGCCAGTATTTAAATTTGTGTAAACAAAATTGTTTAGATTGGTTTTTATTTCAAGTCCTCATAATTGATCAATAAGGTAATTATTAGCGAATAATTGTTAAATAAAACAATGTATTTTATTCTAATTACGATATTGAGTAAGAACAAATAATTCATCCGCTTTTTTTGCCAAATGCACGTGAGTCATAAATCGGACAAAATTGCATCTCAGATTCTTAAAACTATTCAATTATTGCGGTTACATTCTGTCAATTAAAATAATTGAGTTGGTGCGCGACTGGTTATTGCTCATTTATCTGGTTCTTGCTATAGCTACCAAGGTTTTATCCTCCAAGTTCAAATTTTCTTATGGGATATTACTGTACGCATTGTCGAATACTTTTCTCATCCTACAGTTCAACACTTAAAAATAAAAACATACCTGCTCAATTATTTTTTATTTATTTGTTATGATGAGCCGTGTATTTCGAAAGGTACTAGACAATGATTCCGATAATGTAGGATCTGAGACGAAAATACCTAACTAGCCACAATAAATATCAGGTAATCCTGATAGTTATTTGGCTGAGGTGCTGGGAAATTTACATAATTTGTTATTTACACACCACTACGCGAGTTTGTCTGCACTGCCTCTATATGTGATTTGTGATCACGTGAAGTTTGCAAACTTTATATCAATAATTCCATACTTAAACATGGTTAGCGTTGGGAGAATTCGAATATACAAAAAATGAAATCATAATTGACTTTCCATCATTTTAATTTTAATTTGATTAGCAAAAATTTTTAAAATTATTTACGCAAATATTATAAACATTTATTAATTAGAGATTTACAGTTTGGCAAATTTTGCACAAAAAGGTTGCGTGTTATTGGGAAAGCAGTTAATTGCCGTTTCACGCTATCTAATTTTCAAGTCTTTGCGTCGAACTACTTAACTAAGTTTGCTTTTACATCCTGCATATCTGTTTTATAGTTTCGCAATGAATGCGTGTTTTGCTAGTTCTCTCACCATTTACTCTCTTATACGTAAACGAATGTCTTTACTCGGTAACACGACTGGACAAACCTTGCACTGCAATTCCGCTCGGTTGACATTTCGATTTAATGATGGCCTGGTATTGATAATTTTGAAGAAAACGCGTTTTACCCTAAAGAGGATAAAAGACTAACACTTCCTTAGCACTCGGCAGTCGTTTTTTTAGTTTTTTTGTACTAAAATAACAGCAAATGCACGCGAGGAAAAAAAGGATAAATAATTGACAATAGCAAATTAAGCATAAACAGCAAAGACCTTTATCCATCACCGTGAAGACAATCTACTTGGACATGAATATATATATATATATATATATATATATATATATATATATATATATATATATATATATATATATATATATATATGCCATTATATGTAAATAATTATGTCTATAATAATTTTCTAATGCTGACCATGAAAAATTGTGAATTTAATGTTATATATTTAAAATAATATAGGTAATTTAATTAACCAAATGATGAAAAAGCTTATAAAACAAATTGCACTTCCGATATACACTATATATATATATATATATATATATATATATATATATATATATATATATATATATATATATATATATTCATTGTAAATTCCTTTTTATAAAGAAACAAAAAAGAAATTCTATCAGATATAGCATCTTTTCGCATGGTCTTCAAAGAATAATATATATATATATATATATATATATATATAAATAAAAATCCAAAATAAATATTCATTCGTAATATGCACATATTTCTCAATATAAACTAAGCATTATATAATTTATAAAAAGCAATTAATCCCGTAGACCATTTTCAGTATTTTTGGGAACTCATCACGTTCTATCTAGAATTTGCCACGGACAGAGCTCAAACCTGGATACAACTGCTTCTGAATCTGTTGCTCTAACCACTGAGGCACCTTGGCACGGCAAATTCTTGACAGTTTGTGAAGAGTTCCCAATGAGGTCAAAACTGGTCTACTGGATGAATTGCCTTTTCAGCATTATACAGCGCTTAGTTTACATTGACGAATGTTTGCATGCAATGGGAATAGTGTTTACATCAACATCGAGACCTTGATTTAATAACGATTTCTCATCATTCGGACATGACTGAAATATTACTAAAGAGAATCAAACGGCATTGCGTAGATAAGTTTATTCGACAGTATTTTGGAGGTGCTTTCGTGTTAAAATTTTCTTTCGCATTAAATATATAATAAATTGCGACGTACCTGAGTTGTTTGCAGAACATGCGTGGATAGGCAACCATTTTGCGAATATCTTGTAAAGAGTCATACGTCATAGTTTGTAGACCATGCAATCAGGCTATGCTTTCACATACATATGGGTGCCAGTGTCGTTCAAACAACACTGTTTCATTCAAATTTCGAGCCTTGTTTACGGAATCATTATCGGACTCATCAAATATTTACTCTAGAATAAGGAAAAACAAAAGACAAAATACATGCCAATCGTGGTTTTGTATAAGCGCGTCTGACTGTGTCTCGTCGACGAAGCTGGATGATCGACTCATTGTTTAGGTTGAAAGATACGCCATATTTATTATTCTATTAGAAAATGATATTAAATATTTAATATTTGGCATTTATTATGTATAAGAATACGCAAATAGCTTGATAAATACATATTTGAAAAATACTATTTGTGATGGGGCAGCTTACTTCCGTGGGATGGCTAATTACGTAACTGGCTTGAAAAACATGAAAAGAATTGAAGGAGTTGTTTATGAGAGGAAAAAAAGCTTTGGGTCATATCGCTAGTTCAGACTTAAATAGCTGACTTGCCAAGCGCTAACACACAAGTCTTGGTAACCGGCGACAGCTGTTCTGAAATGGAGCGAAAACAACTTTTTCTTGAAACCTTATTTCAGCCATAAAGGCATTGGACAAAATATTTGTTGTCAATAAAACATATTTCGCGTTTTATTAGTGAAAGAGGAAAAAATATGTTCACCCGAGGCCATTATTTTATACGCCTTTATGCATAAAGGCACACTAAATACATATACAACTGCATAAATTTTGTTTATGCTAATTTATTCATTTATAATTTGAATTGTAAAATAAATTTAAAACATTAAAGTGTAAATTTACTAATTAGAAGACATTGAAAATAAAGTCAAAAGCGGGACAATAATTCAATACATGTAAGCATATATAGATAACAACAATTAAATAAAAACATATATATATATATATATATATATATATATATATATATATATATAAATTAAAATATTAATACAAAACCTTTTAAAGAACAGGCAACAATACATACAACCATAAATGCAAAAATACATGCAAAAATTCATGCATAACTACGTACATACATTATTACATACATATATCTACATACATACGTAAATATATACATACATACATAATAAGTACATACATACATACATAATTACATACATACATAATTATAGACATAAATACATACATATACATACATAGATACATACATACATACATACATTCATACATACATACATGTACATACATACCTACATACACACATATATACATACATGCATACATATGCTATACATGCATACCCAAGATACATAGCATACATACCTACATACATACAACTACAATATAAATACATACATCCATACATAAATACATACTAACATACATACATGCATACATACTTAAATACATACATACATACATACCCGACCTACATACATACATTCATACATACATACATATATACATACATACATACATACATACATGCAAACATACATACATACATACATACAAACATAAATACATACATACATGCGCATACAAACATATACATACATACAGAATTACATACATACATACAACACACATTCATTCATACATGCATACATCTATACAAAGATATATGATTTACATAAATGAATACATAATTATTACTTATTTACATGCTTAATTAATACATGAATACACACGGGTACACAGACATATGCATATGCCTACCCATATACGAACAAAAAACATATAAAAATGTAAGTCGTAAAAATCTGCTTAAAGTATGGGGAAATTATCAAAATCCTTATATAGTGATATCTTAAACTAAAGCACATAGAAGTATGTACATAAATGAATATATTGATTTACGTTTATGTCAAATACATATATATAGATATATATATATATATATATATATATGCGTAGTTATATACCTTTGTATATAGAAAATAAGTAAAAAGATAATCCAGCTTGATTTGGTTTATGAATTTGTCATCTTCATGGTTGACTACATCTCTTATTTAATCCAGGACGCAAGAGGCCATAGAATGAATTCGCGCATATACAATTTTGCCTAAAAATAAACGAAAGAATCATTTCCATTAGCAAGATAACCGAATTTATAAACAGCAAATTTATTATATATGATGCTAAAAAAGAAAATTTTGATGGAAGCAATTACGTATTTTCCTATCGTTGCCAAAACTTCTAGATATGAATTTCAACAATAGACGAAAAATAAGAATAATTCAATTTATTTTCTGATTATAACGGTTGGGAGTTATTGCCTTATAAATGGATAATAAGGGGTATTTTATTGGAAAAGGTGGTTATTTTTTGCATAGCTTTTATTCACAGCTAATAAAAAATTAGTTTTGTTATGTTTGAGGGAAATTTATTAAATTTAATACAAATCAAAATACAAGTATGTATTAGGTGTTGCGAACCTAGTAACAAATTAGTTCAGGAGGATAAACCAAATAAAGCATGAACGGAAAGTATGTACAGGGTATAAATATACCTTCCATTCATACTGTCTTTGGTTTATCCTTCTGGTCACAACTGAACTAATTTGTTACTAGGTTCGCAACACTTAATACAGACTTGCATATATATTAGCTCTTCGCAACAAACAGTATTTAAATCAAAAAATATTTTTGAAATCATTTATCTCTAGCTCAAAGTTCAACTTGCAATAGGGTATACATTTACAATATTAAATATTATAATAAAAATGATCACGAATTCGCATCAACTCGCAATCTGGTATAGATCGAAGCCAGAGTATAAGTCTTTGCTGAAATAACAGGTATTATGCTTAATTTCTATTAAAATTTGGTCGTTCTCAAGAAGCATAGCGTTGGTACTTTTACAAGCTATCTTGGTATTATATGTAGTGAGCTTAATTTAAAATCACATAGCAAAAGAATGTATATAAATTTGATTCTATGACTGCTTTAATACACATACTTCTGGGATATTGGCCGGTAAATTTGTCCCTCATTTATTACCAAAATATATAGTTTGTTTGGGGCGCATTGCCGATTCTTACCGATCGGTCATAATTAACCAATTAACGATTGCCTACATGTGTATTACATGAACAATCTTGTTTAAATGGCTCGTAATATCTAATATATAATAGCAGACATATTAGCTCTTACAACCAAGAATACCATATTTTTCCATAAGTTGTTTCATCCCTGTGCGGATGATGTCAACCCTGGAGATGGGACTGGAAATAAGGTCTCGGAAATTAGGAGCAAAAAGGGTGTAAAATCTTGTTCCAACGTCATTTTCAGACAAGCAGCTGATGGAGAGCTTCAAAAAGAAGGGACAAGTGAGAACACACAAAACAAGGTCATTTAAAAACCAGAAACATATTTTTCGACTCCATTATGGATTTGCACAGTGCTTAATATAAGAATGTAAATGAAATAGCCCACACTACTGTCTATTCAACCTTACTTTCGAATCGATCAATAATAAATATGCAGCTATGTATCATACATACATATTTGAAATCATAGAAACACAAATGAAGTCCCCACATTGTGGTCTTTGCCATTAAAGCGTGTTTCTCGACTGGAAAATGTTTGTCCATCGACGGGTCATTATACGTGACTTCAGTTTATCAGATGAACTCACATCACTACAGAAGCCACCGAGTAGTTACAAAGTGCCCGTGTGCTTGATTAGCATATCAAACATCTTTCAATTGTTATTTCAATCATGGTTGGGAACTTGAAATAAACAGCAGTTCTATTACATACATACATTTAGTAGTACATATTTGTAAATTAAATACTCTATACTGTACCTTTTCAAGTAGCTCACAATGTACAAGTTTGAAAATAAGAACGAAGCAAAGCATTTTCCTTGACCTAGCTGGTAGTAAGCAATTGGTTTTGAACTTTTCCATCCTTCAGTTTTTAATCAATAAACAATTTTAACATTTGCCACAAGTTCTGTTTTATTCCTGTGCGTATTGTGTCAACCCTGAAGATGAGACTGTACCTGGGTGTCAAAAATAGGAAAAAAGAACAATGGAAAATCTTGTTCTAACGCTGGCTTTCAGACAATCAGCTGATGGAAGGCTTAAAAAAGAAGGTACAAGGGAAAACCCATCAATTGAGGCTAAAAATCAGATCACCTGAAAATGATCAAAATTCAAGATTTCACCCACCTAAGAGTGCTATCAATTGTCCCGCACAAGAAAAATGCGGTCAAATCCACAACAAGAAGGACAGCACTGAGTAAAAAGATTCAACATTTAAAAATTTTAACATATGTCTTAGCAAGGTATAAATCGTTTCTGGCAAAGAATTACTTCATATGCAATTGTGTATTGGATGTTAAGAATCTAGTGACTAATTAGTTTAAATAGAACCATAATGATAAACCAGACACCAGGGATAGGCGTGTATGTCTATCCATAAGGTTTGCTTATAGTTATTCTATAAATGTCAATTTAGTTTAGTACAAATTTTTTAATATAAATTGCTGTGCGCAGGGAGGGTTGATATAGATAAATTTGCTTATACATTTGAGCATTAGAGATTAGATATGAAGACAGGATATTAGAGCAGGAAATAAAAATAATTTAGGAATTAAAATAAATATAAATAGATCTGTCTTGAATGAGGATACCATATTTTTCCATAAGTTGTTTTATCCCTGTGCGTATGATGTCCACCCTGGAGATGGGACTGGAAATAAGGTCTCGGAAATTAGGAGCAAAAAGGGTTTAAAATCTTGTTCCAACGTCATTTTCAGACAAGCAGCTGATGGAGAGCTTCAAAATGAAGAGAGAAGTGAGAACACACCAAACAAGGCCAATAATCGTTGCACCTGGAAATGTAAAGGATTCATTATTTTACCGACCTACGAGTGCTATTAATTGCACCGCACAAGAAGAATGCGGTCGAATCCACAACAAGGATAAACCAAAGTCAGCATGAACGGAAGGAATAATCTCTTGTGCACATTCGTTTCGTTCTTACTGGCAACTCGTCAGTTGGAGCCGGTATTACGCACTAAACCGACTATATATTTTTGTGAGGAAATATTTTTGAAATTTGGAAGCTTAGCAAGTTCGACGCATGGAAATTTTCCCATATCATTGGAATTTATCTTTATTTCAATTAGAACTGATTAAAGACTATTTATTAAATTATTACAAATAGACGTGCATTCTTACACTCATATAAAGCGAAACACGTACTGGTCAGCTCAAGAAACAATGAAACTGTTAAGGATTGCTGGCACGTAAAACTTAATCACTATATTTTACTACCTTAGGCGTTATAGTTAGTTATCATAATATTTCAATAATGCTTTAAAGAATATTAATTAGTCGACATTGCCAGTTTGGCCTGACCGGATATAGTATCTTCGCAAACATATCCACTGGTGAATTCAAAGCTGAAAAGTTCGTCTGGCAATTTCAGAAACAATTAAACTACCGATTATGTGGATCATAGAAATAATGTCGCAATAAATGCGTGCCCGGTTCTCGGATTTTTTATTGTTTACCTGGAATAACGATGATGAACAACTGGTTAAATTCCCAGAAACTAAATCAAAATTATATTGAGCAAGAATACAGAAAAGTGGAAGGTATTTCCGAACTTCGTGGTGAGTTCAATAATAATAATTACGTGTCAAAGTAAACTCAGCAGCTTCAAAATACATTATTCGTATCATTTTAAAACACCGTTTAGTTCTAGACAATAAGCCCTTTTATAAAAGGCTAAGTTTTATCCCTTAGACAGATCTGGAGTGTGCGAAAAATATTGTTATGTTATTGATTTTATGCATGTTGTTGAAAAATGCATTCATTTAAAATATGAACTGGAGAAGGTTTAATCGCATGTATGCAGGAACAGACTATAAGTTGAGAGCTGGCTCGTCTTTCCATGGGTACCGGACATGCATTCAACTTGGATAACCGAATCGATATTAATCAATTCCTTGGAATGCAAGATACTTCTTTTAATTAACTTAGATATTTACAGTTTTATATTGAACTACGATCATAAAAGAGCAACAAGCTTGTTTAGATAATTGTTGAACTCAAGTCGAAATAAGTCATTATTATTACATCAGCAGTAGAAAACTTCATGTCCTAATTTAGATTGTAGCGATACTCTAAGTTAGACTGCAGCGATTTCATGAGTTGGAATCTAAAATTGGCTCCTGTGGAAGATTATTAATATTGAATGGGGCTCCGATAGACTAAGGTGGTATATAATTACTTCTATCGAATTAGTATTAAAGTCTCACACTAAACCATTCCTTACATGGTTAATCTTGCTTTACATGTCTTCGATTTTTGTCATAGGTTATCGACTAAACTAGTAAAGCAAGTATGACATTTTAATTAGTCTATTACTTGATATATGTGACTGGTTAGTCTCATCAGGATAGGTGTGTATCATATAGAATGTCTATAACAGCTATGTACAGACAAATAAGTAAAATTAAATGAACATTGGTTGCGCGGGCCGTGATAACAATTAGTTAAATCAAGTTTGCGATCTTGATATAGACAGTTGTTCCAATATACACATACATTTTTCAGTATAAACTAAGTATTGTGTAATGCAGAAAGGAAAATTCATCCAGAAGACCGGGTTCGATCTAATTTGAAATTCATCACGTAATGCCGAGAATTTACCGCGATCGGAGTACGAACCTGGGCACGTCTGCTTCGGAATCTTATACTCTAATTACTTTAAGCCTAAAGGTATGCTATTTAGGCTCTACCTAAAGGAAAGGCTACCCAGGAAACATTAGGTAATGCATAACTGCAAATTGTGTTTAATATGCGACAGAGTGACTTAGTCTGTATGATGGGCAAGATCAGATCACGTTACACGTCCAAACTTGTGTGCAATTCTATGTTCCCCTTTCTTACCTTGATTGGAGGCATGGTCTCACCAACACACCCGAGACTACAATCATTGTATTGAATTTCACACATTCCTTATATCGTTAAGAGCTCAATTTTCTCTTTTTGGTCACAATATCTTATGTTGTCGCTATTTCTTTTTGTTTTCTGCTTAGTTTGGAATCCGGTAATACCATGGGCATACGATCCTCTGCTCTGTTACATTTTACCTACTTCAACAAAGGATTAAATTTGCTTACGACATCCATCATCGTTGTTTCTGATATTGTATGCGGCTAACCATTATCTCTGAATATCTAACACATTTTATAAAATAGCAAAAACCTTTTTGCATTGAAGTATGTCACGATTTGCAATCGTGGGCTGTCGATTTGATCCGATAGATCCCCATTTCGAAGTAGGCATTGAGTTCGAGAACATTAGTTTCGTGCTTACTGACGACCCTTCGTTGACTTGCGACGTTTCGATACCTTTGGCTGCTGGAAATGAGGAGTCGAAACGTACCTTATTTCCAGTAGTTAGTATGATTGATGTTGAAGCCTTTGGGGGTTGAATCAGCACCAAGCCACAACGAAGACGAAATGAATGCGTACATGGAAATGGTGATCAATCGGATCTTTGCTAAACTGATAGAGCAAAGCAACATCCCACGATCGCAACACGTGACATGCTTCACTATGACGCCCGCATTCTGCAATCCTTTAAAAAATACTTCTAGTCATTATTTTGAAAATAATTTTTTGGACGAGGTACCACTGAATTACAAATTTTACTTTAGTTTCTTAGATGACATTGTGATCTTGAACCAAGGTGAAAATTACAAAGAACACTTTATAAATTTAATTAATCAATGGACGAACATAAATTTACAATTAACTTACTGTTTTGTAATTTCAAATTAATTAGAACTGGTTAGAAATTAAAGAGAGAAATTTATTTAAAGCATACCAACATGAGGATCATTCTTAATTTAAAGTAAAATCATCAGAATAGCATAAAGCCTTTTATATTAGAATCCATAAAAGTAGGAAGCCTTATACTAACAAATATAAACCAAATTGAGTTGTAATTAGGCGAACTGCGTGAAATATTCGATGCTAATGATTAAATTCATATGTTAGCAGAAGCAAAAATGAGGAACGATGCAATTAAATTTAATTCTGTGTGGAGGTAGGTGATTTATTATTTTCCATGTTAACACCAATTTGCTCAGATAACTGTAAACGTAGAGCCATATGTAGTCGCAAATAATGACAAGATTGTTTAGCGACTCAATTTAAATTAAACCAGGAAATGGTGTTATAATTGACACAGCGGTGGAAATCAATTGGGTTCAAGGTTTCATTATAGGTTAACAACAATAGGATTGCCATTTATTTCAAGCTGGCAAACTTGACTTAAAGAACTGTTACTACCACATGCGCAATCAATGATTGCAAGAATAAAAAACTAGTCAAATGCATGTAAAGATAAACTATCCTAAGTTGACTGTAGTTTCACTTTTATGGACGTACATTTGTATTAATTATATTAAAATTAAGTCTTACTATATATATATATACGGGCAGTTATGAACATGCGTGACGTAAATTTGTCAAAAAGGATAACAGGATATATTACGCAACTAGTCAGTCATAAGCATAACACTAGCGGTTTGAGTGAAATTGCGTACTAGTATTGTTAGTCTGTCCTTAATACTTTTCACTCATACTGGAACGATGTTATTAAATTGTAATTGATTTATTTGACTCCCTACCATAACATTTGAGGTCATCCTATTTTTATGTCATTTCACATGACAAAAATAAATGGTCTAACGCATTTAAAGTGCGAATAAAATTTTGGCCACCATAATTTAACTTTTTATGGTTGACTCAACAATAGGAGCCGGTATAACGCCCTTTACCGACTATATATTTTGGTGAGGAATGTGAGAATATAGGGCGGTGATTCCACATTCCTCATCCAAATATATAGTGGATAAATGGCGTAATACTCGCTGCTACTGATGAGTCGCCGGTAAGCACAAAACTAATGTCACAACTGAACTAATTTGTTACTAGGTTCGCAATATCTAATACATACTTTCATATATGTTAGTTCTCCGCCACAAACAGTATCTAACTGTTATAAAGTTCAACTTGGTTGATTATTCGTAAAAATTACAGACAATATCACACTTGAAATGAGTAGGCTAAAGGAAGTATCATCCTTTATTTATTTGTTTTATCTAAAGACTTGAGAGACCCATGTGCCGAACATTCAACTTACCCATTGTTGTGAGAACTAATACGTGTATGCAAGTATGTATTAGGTGTTGAGAACCTAGTAACAAATTAGTTCAGTTGTGACCAGAAGGATAAAACAGACAGCATGATCGAAAAAGTAAAATTCTTGCACATTCGTTTCGTGCTTACTGGCGACTCATCCGTAGAGACGCATACGCCCTTAACCATTACATATTTGGGGTGAGGAACGATAACAGGACGGCACAATCTACTTCAGTGGAACAAACCTGCAATAGTGAAGCTGATATCATATGCAAAGTCTCTGAAAGTGCGACTTCCACCTAACTCTCTATAATATATGTACCGAGTCTGAAAATGATATTAACAATATGGATATTGTGTTAGTAACAGAAACCAAAATTAAAGTACCGAAAAGGTTCATGGTATTAACATGATGAATATCAATTTATGATATAGTTCATCGAAATTGAGAATTACAACTATTTCTGAACGCCTGTTACTCCAGTAAATCTATACACTCTGGCCTTGATTATACTTTCCGTTCATGCTGTCTTTAACTTATCCTTCTGGTTACAACTGAACTAATTTGTTACTAGGTTCGCAACACCTAATACATATTTGAATCCTGTGTTAGTCAAAATGCAGATCAGTATATTATGCAATACCCGGTTGCTGTATAATTTATAATATTCTTTTTAACAATATTTAGTGAGGAACTACGGCTGTTTCATTCAGTCAAATATGTTTTACAAGTGATCAAGTCGTTATTATTTTCAATATTACAATATTTATCTATCTGTAAGTTGCTTTTATATTCGTCATAAACTTTTGATGAAATCACATCTATCATTTAGTCTTATTCGCTAATTTATATTTAATAGTGCTACCTTATATGACTCTGAATCCTGGATTCTTTCTTTTATATTTTGGTATGATCAACAAGATTTCTCTGTTCCGACTTTCAACCCAGATAATGTCCAAATAATAATTTCTTAAGTTGACCTCGCAAAATATAATAATTAGCCTTCAAGAAATGACGCTAAAAATCTAGATTCTGCCTTTGTAACTTAAACTTAAGATTATAGGCTGGTACAGACATGTATCTAACAAACAATGACTGTATCATTTGTACCTTACAAAAATATGTTGTAACAAGTATCTGAATGGTGAATTATATTGGATATAAGTATGAATAATATTGTAAAATTGAGAAATGTTATTTACTTGTATTTTTCATTTGGAGAAATGGCATTGGGGCTGAGAGTTGCATGTGTAGTGGAATTTTCGCAGTGTTACAAGCAGTAAAATATTTTAGATGTAATTCTACACACCATGTTTTGCATAATAATCAATGAAAAATTTCGCAGCAATCTGTCGAGCCTAAGGCATTAATATAAATTATTTAGGCATTCAATATATTGAACAGTCATCTTTTATTTTTCAGTGCTAAACAGAATTCAATAAAACTCGCATAATTTTTCATAATTAAACCTTGCACAGAGCCGGTAGTCACGTTTATTTTAAACAATTGACGCAGAAATTGGTTAAAGTCTGAATAAATTTTTTAAAGGTTTTTATCTGAAAGTGCACATGTCAAGAAATTAGGATACTGCATGAAACATATAATTTTATGTCCGTTGGTTTTTAGTAAGCCATTAATTTTAGCTCAATTTGATTCTTATTCCTGGAAATTCTCGCCTGCCTTACATTTGATCAATTTTAAATTGTCAATAAGATCTAAACAAGTAATTCAAAATATATTTCTAACAAACACTCAAATAGATATTTCTTCCTCATATTTAATAAATGATATTTCGATCATGAAAAATACGATCGCAAGTTTTAATGCAAATAAACAAAAATTGATTGCGCGAGTGGTGGTAAAAATTAATTAAGTGAAGTTTGCAAGCTTGTAGTAAGCACGAATCAAGTTGTATTCAACAAGGTGTCGAACAATATAACATAGATAACGCCAATCGCACGCACTGACGTACTTTGATCTTCCATGATCATTATCAGAGTACGATGGCAAACTGACTAGCGAGGATCAAAGCGCATCGCATATATATGGAAAGCAAAATTAGATATGGGGCTCTCACATCTAGTTGTCTTGCATACAGTGTACTAGCCTGGAAATGGAAGTTGCACCATTTCTATGCGATCACGAAGATGAACTGTTTGCAGCTTTCGCCACACACATATATATATAGACAATGCAATTAACGAAACATTGATTGCGAGGTTGGTGGTAATATTCATTAAATTAAGTTTTCGAACATCAATAAACATCAATATCGTTATATTCAACCAATCGTCAAACAACATAATAATGTATGCAAGACTACTAGAGTTGTGAGTCGCACATCTAAATTTTCTCTCCATATATGCAATGCGGTTTGATCCTCGCTAGTCAGTTTGCCGTCGTACTCTGATGATGATGTTCGACGACTGGTTGAATACAATGTGATTGGTGTTTACTTCAAGCTCACAAACTTGAATTAATGAATGGACCGCAAGTTTTAACTAAAACATCAGCCCACAAAATAAAAGAACAAATGAGATATTTAGATGAGCGTTAGTAATATTCAATTAACAAAAACAGCATCGCTTCAGACAGTGAACTTTTTTATCCAACGCAAATATCCATCAATAAATACTTCAGAAAAACTAATTACTTTTTTCTTGTTCGACGACCGGTTAAATACAATGGGATTGGTGTTTACTTCAAGCTTGCAAACTTGACTTAAAGTGTTGTTACCACCAACCGCGCAATCAATTATTGTTAAATTGTATTGAACAATTACTATGTTTTAATTGAATCAATGTTGCGAACTTGAGATTAAAACAATCACATAATTTATCTATTATTTCAATATCAAATAAGTATTTTAAAATCATTCAATAGAACAGTTTCGTCTTTTTTTGGGATCTCGTTCGCCGCAAAATTCTGTACAGTACTCGTGGAGTTCCCATTAATACCGGAACCGGTCTACTGGATGAAGTAACTTGTCCACACTGTACGATGCTTAGTTTATACTAGCATATTTATTTATACAATTAAATTAATGTGGGTCAGGCGTTTAAATCAAAATCGCAACCTTGGTTGTTATAAATATTTCAATCAAAGTTTGCGAGCTTGATATAAACGCCTGACCCATTAAGCACATAAATTTGTCAGTTTAAACCAAGTAGTGTAGAAAGTCAATTCATCCAGTAGTTCGGTTTCGTCCTTATTGGGAACTCATCACGTACTGGCCATAATTTGCCACCGACAGGGATGGAATCTGGGCACGTCTGCGTTGGAATTTGGTGCTCTAACAACTTACCCATTTACTGTGGTGTATGTTCACTAATGACAGATTTGGGATGGCTTGTTGGATAATTGGGTCTAAATGGATGCCATTTCAGCTCCACCTAAAAAGAAAATAATCTAACCGAGTTACATTAGTTAGTATTGAACTGAAAATTGTGTATAGTGTGCGGCGTTGTGGATCAGTGATTAGAGCACCAGATTCCGAAACAGAGGTGCCGAGGTTCGAGCTCTGTCAGCGGCAAATTCTGTCTATTAGATGATGAGTTCTCAATAAGGACGAAACCGGTCTACTGGATGAAGTGCCTTCTCTACACTATACACTTAGTTTATACTGTCATATGTAATTAATTAATGGGTAAGATGCTTATATTAATAATGCAACCTTGATAATAATAAATGTTATCACCGTTTAATTGATTTAAATATATTTTTTATCAGCTCTCACGCAATGAATGATGATTTGTATGTATTATTCTTTTTACTCATTTTCAGCTCTTTTTCCAAAGCATTATAATTTAATATCTCTGAATGTACAAATCTTGAATTTGATACCTCTTCCTCAGATAGCGTGGCGTCTGTTCTATAACGACATCAGCTAGCTAAATGGAATATTAGGCGGAAGTGGATGCCACATAGACCCAACCTCTAGGAAAGTCCAAACTAAAATATAAATTAATATGAAGTTGAAAATTTTGTATGGTTAGCGGCAAGGTAGTGCAGTGGGTAGGACTCCGTGATACGAAGTATATGTGCCGCGGTTTAAACACGATCCGCGGAAAAATTAAGGCCAATACCTGAAGAGCTTTCAATAAAAACGAAATCGATCTTCTGGATAAATCGCTATAGCTACCTTAAGTAGAGGCTAGCATATGAAATAAAAATGTTGATAAAGGGAGTGGTCTTGTTCTCAAGTTATCAATGAGAGTTTAAATTTATCATTATTCTTTTCTCTATTTCGATTTATTATCTAGAGCATTATAATTTATTTGCTTTACCATATTATTAATAGCAAACAAGAATAAAAAGACATTGAGCTATGCTGAGACAATATAGCTACGCTCTATGTGTGGCATTATTAGTAAATATTTTTAGACTTCTGCTTAACAAAATTTTCAATTGTTCTTAATTTTCTCAGGTAATAAACTGTTCAAGTTGTTTCTATAATTTTTTAAAGAAATGTTAACACAGTTTCTAATATTTTGTCATTTGACGAATTCTCGTTTATTAAAGAATAATTAAAATTTTGTTTACCTCAATAATTAAATGAACTGTGTTTGATATTGTATTCGGAGCGTTAATATCATGCGAATCAAATGTAACGTTTGAATATTTCGACTCATCCAAATTAAAATATGAATTTAAATGTTTTCTCAATCCATACGTATGGCAATTTGCTAATAGTTTCTAAGCCGCACCTCACGTTATTTCGATCATGGTCTCAAAAAATTAAAGTAATTTGAGTAGTGGCGCTTATTGACATTTTAAAGAGCCCAAACAAAATTCGCGCATATCACCTCTCTGGTTAAAATGTTTTTGCGCCCATCCTTCTCGCATGAAAACGTTCCATTTATGAATAATTTAATTGAAAATTAACCTATCCTAATTTATTAGTATTTGAAAACTATTATAATAAAGTAATTTCATGTCTATGAAATGAAGTTTTGCGTTCTTTAGTAACTTAAAAAGTTTGAGGAGGTTTTCTTAAGTTGCAGGGCTTAATGTTCAATTGATTTTAGCTTATAAAGCAACCTGTCAGCTGGACCATGGGCTGGTTGATTACAGAGAAACAACTGCACATCAATTAGCCACCAACAGTAATATTTAATGGTAATATCTTTTCAAGGATTGCGGAATTCCAGCTTCAAAAGTTGAATCTCGCGATTTGCGTTCGCGTGTTGTCGTTTGGCACTGTCAGTTTCGCAAAACTGATTGATCACCAATTACAAGTAAGATAAAAAATAATCGTACTTGGAAATGGGGATCAATCAGATCTCTACGAAACTGATGGTATTAATGCTACATCATTTCGTCATATAAAACAACCTCAGTTCAAGTATGAACATCATAGCCATTTGCAACTTCGGTCCATTAGGTGATCATTTATAAAGTAATAATTAGAATACCTGGAATGCTATAAACAATTTAACATATGCATAAAATACGTGACCCATTAAGTACGTACGTTTGTCAGTATAAATTAAGCATTTTATAGTGTTAGAAACAGAATTTATTCAGTAGACCGGCTATGTACTTTCTGGGAAATCATCACATACTGGTCAGAATTTGCCGCTGACATGGCTGAAACCTGGGCACGACTGCTTCGGAATCTGGTGCTATAACCATTTAGACACCCTGAAAAATGTATGTGTTTATATCAAAATCGCAACTGTAACGGCTCAAGAACAATTTCGCCGACATATTGCGTAAATAAATACTCTTTGTTGCAGAGAAATAATATATATGCATGTATGTATTAGGTGTTGCGAACCTAGTAACAAATTTGTTCATTTGTGACCAGAAGGATAAACCAAAGGCAGCATGAACGGAAAGTATAATCTCATATATCAATTTATGCTATAGTTCACCGAAATTGAGAATTACAACAATTGTACCGTCCTATTATCTCACATTCTTGACCAAAATATATAGTGGTTAAAGGACGTAATACCGGCTCCTACTGATGAGTCGCCAGTAAGCACGAAACGAAAGTGAATGAGATTATACTTTCCGTTCATGCTGCCTTTGGTTTGTCCTTCTGGTCACAACTGAACTAATTTGTTAATTAAAATTTAATTTACGCGGCACCAATTAAAACAAGTGATATTTGCCGTTAACCAATGGCGTGCGAGATTTCTTTTTCACGCTATTTAAGCATGGTGATTTACCATGCTAGTCAGTAGTCACGTTAGATTTCTGCTGGCAACTACGTGTGCGTGCTGTCTCGTGTCACACTGACTGTTCACCCACGCTGACTTCTGGACTTGCTTCATAAGCAGAGTCACTTAGTCACGCGAATCTTTTTGCTGGACAATTAGTGAGACGGATCAACATCTATTTATAGGACTTCTACGTGTGCCAGTCACCACCGTGTTGTCGCAGTTCTTCAATGAAACAATACTCAGCCTTCACACAGTATCTCGCCGATAATGTCAACGCTACAACAGAAGGAATACCAGACAGTAAAACAGAGCCTGTCCAAAAGTGTCTAGGAGTACTTCTAGACACTGCTACACTAACTAACTTTCTCGGCATTTCCCGGAGAACGCAATTCCGGTCCTAATAATGGCCACCAACAGTACTAATTCTCAGATGTCTTGACACCTCAAAACTTTGTAAACGTCATACGGCAATAACTTGAAGCACGGGCGTTTTACACAAACTTAATTGTAGTAATTGTTATCACTGCCCGCGCAACCAATGGTCGTTTAAGAATATGCATAGTTGGGAAAGGAAAATGTTAAATTCGATGCTATTAAACAGTTTGTAATTAAACTTCTAATAAATTTGACTGTTTTGTATATGCCGTATTAATTGATCTAATAAAATGTTATACATTACCACTAAAAAATAATGCAAATGACAAATATTATGCAGTGACAGAAATAATAAATTTATTTACAGCAGTTAAAAACAAGTCTTTAAATCAAGTTTGCGAGTAAACACCAATGCCATTGTATTTAAACAGTCGTTGAACAGCATAACAAAACCACTGCCAGCCGCAATGCTCTGACGCGTTTCGACCTTCCATGGTCATCATCAGAGTACGATGGCAAACTGACTAGCGAGAATGAAACCGCATTGAATATATGTGGAAATCAAACTTAGATATGCGGCTCTCACATCTAGCAGCCACGCATACATTGAACTTGGCTAGAAATGTCGGCTGCACAATTTCTATGCAGTCACGAACATTAACTGTTTGCAGTTTTCGCCACATATACATATATAGGCAATACATTTTAACAATAATTGATTGCGCGGGTGGTGGTAAAAATTCTTTAAATCAAGTCTGCGAGCTTGAATTAAACACCAATCCTATTTTGTTTAACCAGTCGTCGAACAACTTAGCAAAACTACCGCCAGTCACAACGCACAGACGCATTTCGATCTTCCGTGATCATCATCAATTAATTATTTTTAAGTTAAAAACAAGGTTAAGGTTTTTCAAACGTTAGTAGGTAAAAATTTCTTAAATATACTAGAAGTTGAGGTAAATATCCTGCCATTTAACCAGTTGTTTAAGAACATAACAAAAATGTCGCCAGTCGCAAGTTAGTTTTATTATGTTGTTCGACGACTTGTTAAATACAATGGCATTGGTGTTTACTTCAAGCGCGCAAAATTGAGTTAAAGAATTTTTACCACCGCCGGCGCAATCAATTATTGTTTAAAGGTTATGTTTTTTTCACTGGAAACACATTGGAGACAAATTACACGTAGATGGCTCTAATTATGGCTGATGTGCATAAAAGTGAATTTGCACCGAAGAAGGGCAACAATTATGATAATGTAGAACAAGGAGAAGGTGGGATGGGGCAATTGAGCCTTCGAACTGAATAATAAGTAAAGTCTAGTTATGTAAATTGGTTTTACAGAAGGGTGCAATTTATACGCGTTAACTCGTATAAATAATTGAACCAAAATAAGGAAAGTGTGTCGGCTAAGTACGGCTTCTTTCGGCAGTTTAGAATTGTTGGTCAGAATGTTGTCAACACAGCTGAGTACGTTAACCGCAGAGTTAGCAGTAATCTCGTCAAAACTAGAGAAAACAATAATAATGAACTCTGAGGGATTCCACTTAAACGACGTAACTATCACGAGTGTATGTTATAATAACGACTGAGCTTAGGTGACAACAGAAACACCTCTGCCAAAGTTTCTGGTCAATTCGACCAGTTATTTCTAACTTTCGTCTTAAATTAAAGCTTCGCAAGCACACTTGAATTTGGGTAGGTTTGTGGTTTGACGCATTTGAAAACTCTGCAAGTATATGATTCCTCGATTCAAGCATCAATTTCACCCCGGGCCATGTAAGAATTATTGGATCTTACTGTAGCAGTTCGATTTTACTTGATGGTAGACCTGCTATATGCAGAAATTGAAAGAAATATATTGGACTACTTTCATTCTAGGCCTCAGGGATTGTTTTCGAATCTAAAATGTCATGCATTAGACGGTGGTTGTCCATGTTGTCCGGATTTTTTTTGATTTGCAACACACGAGGCCGTCATAACTATGCTGGTGCACCGAAGCAGATATGGCGCTCTGTGGAAAAAGTTTGGGAGCCGAAATTAAAGAATCAATACTCTAAGAATTTCTGCAATGATGGCTAACACTGAATTCAGCATCACGACGGTTAAATACATTACAATAGCGGATATAGGTGATATGACCTCCGGGAATATTTTGCATCATATACAGTGGTTGCGAGATAGGAGGCGGTAGTCAGTGACTTGGGATCAGTCTCAATATATTAAGACAAAAACAGCATTAACCAATACGCTAGTTTAATTCTCCGAGATAACGGCTTTTTAATGGTGGAAGCACAGAGAGAAAGAGGGAGAGATAGAGAGAGATGGAGTGAAAGAGAAGCTAATAAGACTCATCATTTAAAGGAATTCTGATTCTATAATTGTTTGAGACAGATAAAGTCAATTAGGAAATAATAGAACAAAGTGTGGTTAAGACTCGACAGAAGGTCGAAACACAAGTTAAAATAAATTTGAAAAGTCGACCAGGTGTAAGCCTATAAAATGTCTCTAGGCTTCCCCACTCACTTTCTTACCTCATAATTCATAGTCGGGGTCTTGTAGTCAGATTTATTATTAATTATGATTCGTCCGACATAGGTGTTTTGCCACTCGTAAACGTTTGAATGAATATTGGGCCTAATTATTTTTCGTCATATGTCAAATTCAGAACACATCTTACCGGTTTTATTTCAATTGATTACATGACATACGGAGTTTGAAGCCTTCCTAGTCTATTTTATGCTCCACCTACATTGAGTGCTTGGCTAGATCTGATATTTGAATTTTCCCATATTTTCATATCGTTTTATAATCTCCTCTATTATCTTTATCGGACGCATGGCTTTGCTATACACCTACGCATGCAAACTCTACAATATATTTCATAAAACCATAATTTATTGAGGAGTTCTATTTTTGCCTATATATCATGATTGTCTTAATAATGATTTATTGTTTTATTAAACTGATACTGTCCTGAATTTTCTACATAAATTTGAAAGAGGTAATACCATAATCATGAGTTTTTCTAATACTGTTGATATCTCTCAAGGTAGCCTTGTGTTCGTGCTATAACGTCAGATTTGGTATAGCCAGTTGGGACATTCAATCTAACGGGTTGTCACATATGCTCTACTTGAAGGAAAAACTAATCAAAAAAGAAAATAACTAGTTAGTATATAAATGAAAATTATGCGTAATTTTTGGTATGGTTGTGCATTGGATTGTCACAGGCCACAGAAAAATGTTTTCCAGTTTCGAGTCTTCTCCGTCACAAAATTCTGTACTGTTCCTGATGTGTTGCCTATTCGGGCTTAACTTGTTTACAGGATGGCCAGCAGTTCCTTCCATATACAATGTTTATTTTATACTGACAAATGTATATATAATGGGATTGGTGTTTACATCAAACTCGCAACCCTGATTTAAATAAATATAATTATACTGATACAGTATGTATAAATTATTAAAAATATATATATATATATATATATATATTATATATTTTTATTTATATATATTTATATATATATATATATATATATATATATATATATATATATATATATATATATATAAATTTATAGTTATATGTACATGTATATTTATATGTACAAGTATATCTATATATATATGTATATACATATATTTATATGTATATTTGAGTAAACCACAATCTTTATAATTCCCTTGCATTAATTGTGCGTAGTATTCTTTTCCTTATTCGGAAATCACATTCCCAACGCGATACAAGATGGGAAAATTGAAATAATGAACAATGAAGAAATATCAATGAATCAGATAGATATATACCATGAAAATAAATTTATAAGTTATTACATAATATATAAGTGCAATTCAACCAATATATGATTGCATTAATAATTTATGGAAATATGAATATAATGTATAGTATTGTTTTAAGTAGATTTAATTTAATAGTTTCGCTTTCGTTTCACATTACAAACCAAAGTTTACCTTCATATTTTGTCAGCCACGTATTATCTTAATCAAAATTCAAGAAATACTTTGAACCAAATTGTTTTCCAATTTCAGTAAATATCAATTTGAAAGTTATCGTAGAAGAGAGCTCGTCTATAAGCCCATTTAAATGTTGATTGTAAATTTTAAACGTTTTTAATACGAAAAATGTTTTTTTCTGTGATAATACACGTTTAAAGTTGTACGTATTTTGATTTATTAGCACTATACATTTCTTAGCGCAGCCAAATATTATTTCAATATGTCTCTCACCATAAGCTGTTTACTGACCAGCTATGCATCTATGCTAGATTTATTCTAGAGTTTGGATATGAAATACATAATTAATAACACTATCATGAAAATAAACATAGTTAAATTCTGTCCATTGACGTATTTTTAGCACTTTTGTATTTTAATTAATCCGCCAAACAAGCACTATTAAATATCTCCTCAGGTCATACATAACTATTGATGTGCTACTCTTAGTGAAATCATTTTTTCTTTGATTAATTGGGAAGATGATTTTCAGGTCATCCGCAAATTTGCATATTTGACCATTAAGGACCATATTCTGCAAACTTGCAAATATGACTTTTAAAAAATAATATTGACCCTAAGCTCTATCCTTGTGATACACCAGTTGGTATTTTTAGCATTCTAAATAATCTAAAAGTACCTGGATCAATATATATCGAAATATTCACCTTTATAATAAAATATATATATATATATATATATATATGTAGTCAAAGTTCTTTGAGATATCAATATTATTATTAAAGCAGCAATATTATTCTCCACTAGTTTTCTGACAAATTTCCACATGAATAGAAAATTCGTGATAGTGGATCATTCTTTCGTATATCCATGCTGGCATATTTAAACGTCAGAGGGTAATATATAGTCCAGATGATTCTGTAATAATGGTTATGTTTTCATACAAATTACGAGATAGTTGAGATTAGCAAAAAACCATTTTCATTTGCTTGCGTACTAATTTCATTCATTGGCTTGGCCATAATGGCTAGAATAATAAGTTGTATCGTAGCATAATGCAATATTTTGTATAAAATGCAGTGTATTAAGAAAGACCTAAATCTGTTGAAATAGTTTACCAATCGATATACAGGGAAGATGCTTTTGATTTTAGATTTTATCTTTGATATTAGCTTTACTAATATGCTACAGTAATATCAAGTTGTGGTTTTTTTTGCAGATTTTGCTACATGTATAAAAGATGATAATGTAATCAATCATTGATTGCGCGAGTAGCGAAAACTATTTTTTCAAATAAATTTGCGAGTTCGATATAAAATTCGGTCACGTCTTATTTAAAAAGTCGCACGACAAAGAAATTCTAACATGAGTCACGTGTACTGCCGTGTTTCGCCCTCCAATATTCATCAAAATAGCACGAAAGAAAACTGACCAAGTTCGAACCCCACTGCTATGCATATAAAACGAGAGCAAAATAACTCTCGCATCTAGTTGTCCCCGGCATCGAACTGACGGTAGTTTTGCATTTCTGTGCAACTCGTTTTATAGAATGGGATTTTTAATCATATAAAATCGCAAACAGTATTTGAAAAGTTTTTATAGTCACCAGAGCTATCAATGATAGTTAAATTGTACAATTATTATACATGTATTTGAAGATACAAAATATGGATTTTCCTGATCGCATAGAAATTGTGCGGCCGATATTTACAGTTGAGTAATATATGTCTGAGACTAGTGAAGGTGACAGCCACATTTCAATTTCTTCTCTACTTATATATGTATTACTGATTAATCCACGTCAGTCAGTTTGCCGTCGTACATTGATTATAATCATGGAAGATCAAAACGTGTCAGTATGTGTGACTAACGGTAGTTTTGCCATGTTTTTCGACGACTGGTTAAATAAAAGAGGATTGGTTTTTATATTGTGCTCGAAAACATTGTTCCAATTTAACAAAAAATGATTGCGCGAGTAGTGGTAACAATTTTTAAATCAAGTTTGCGAGCTTGAAGTAAACACCAATCCCATTGTATTTAACCATTCGTCGAAAAACATAAAACTACCGCCAGCCGCAACGCACTGATGCGTTTCGACCTTCTTTGATTATCATCAGAGTACAACGGCATATATATGTATATGTGGCGAAAGCTGCAAACAATTAATGTTCGGGACTGCATGGAGATTGTGCAGCCGACATTTCCAGTCAAGTTCAATGTATGCAAGACTGCTAGAGGTGAGAGTCGCATATCTAACTTTGATTTCCGTAAATATTCAATTCGGTTTGATCCTCGATAGTTAGTTTGCCGTCGTACTCTGATGATGATCAAGGAAGGTCGAAAAGCGTCAGTGCGTTGCGGCCGGCGGTAGTTTTGTTATGTTGTCCGACGACTGGTTAAATACAATCGGATTGGTGTTTACTTCTAGCTCGCAAACATGATTTAAGGAATGGTTCCAAATATTTTTTTACTATACACACAATCAATGATTTTTTAATTAATTTAATTTTAGAAAATATGCCACCTCCTTTTTAATACTGTTAATTTAACTACATTTCACAACATTATCACGAACAAATCTCATTTCAATTTATCTTTTATCATTTTTTTTGGTATAGTATCTGCATACATACAAGTATGAAATAGATTATGTAATAATTTAGTCAAAGAAAGAACGAAGTCTTTCATATTCATATTACAGAAAAAAGTATTTTCAAACGCTTCATTTAATTTTCCGGAAAACTCCCTGTTAATTCTGGAACACTTAATAAGTATACTCTCAGGAAATATTTGTTGGTTATTAACACTCGGATTATCCCATCTAATGTTTATTAGTTTATGGTCTAATTCCTTTAAGTAATTAACGACACAATAACTTTACCAGTTAATCAAATACATTTTTAAATAGGCATTGTCTAAACATTTCGAACAAATAGTTGGTTATATTATGATTTGCAATTGATCATTTTTAGAAAATAGATGGATTATTTCACAGTTAGAAAGTATATTTAATTCTCCTCCAACCATGTTATACTCATGAAAATCTAAAATAAATTTGGTAGTCATGATCAAATCAGCGTCGTCAGGTATTTACTCTTAAAGTGACCTTTAAACTACAATTAAAAGCAATGCATTAATTTGGACTTCTACACAATCAATAACAGTGGTATTTGCACTATTATGTAACAATTTAGCATGAAATAAATATTTGCAATATACAAAGACGCCTCACCTCGCTTTTCCAGTGGCCTATCTTTACGAAACATGGCGTAAACTAGCAAGTCACATTCGTGATCATTCGAGACTTTATGAAGTCATTGTTTACTAAAATTATAATAGCAAACATATTATTCAGTCTAAAGTTATTCAAAAGAAAGCTTTTATTCTTAAAACTTTTAAACTCTGCATAAAATAATACGTAAATATTTTAAAGCGCATTTAAATGATCGGTCAGCTCCCGCGAGTCAACCGTTGTAGTCTTTTTGAACCCGTGACACACAATCCGAGCGTATTGACGACACTCAATGGAGACGTCCTCAGAAACGCACCATTTTTTGAGCCATTTGTCGTCGGTGTTAATCTTAGAATATAACGAGTGTTCGCTTCTCTTGTCTGCGGTGTCATTTCGTTCCTGACATGTTGTCAACTACACCGCACTCCCTCTTATGTTTTCAATGACATATCTGCTCATTTTTGCCGCGATCAATTTTCTTTGCCAAAATGTTCAGTCAAAGCCGATCAAAACGTTTTTTTAGAAATCATTAAATTCTTCCAAGTTTATATTGATTACCTTAACATGCATGCTAGCTGGTAGCATGGACAGCTTGACGACCACTGGCCTCGGGCGATCTGACTTTAATTCGAGCCTGAAGCGTTTGATAATGTCTGCCTGAATAGAATACTGGATGATTGCATTTCATCCAGGCACAACGTCTTGTACTGCGTGTTCTTCTAAAGTGAACCGTATCTGCTGCTTATTTTTAGGAGACCGGGCTAACTATTCCCCAGCCTAAATTTTAAATATTTTCCTCACTTTTTTGACATATACAGACATTTTACGAATTCAATTAAATCTGCCAACACAATACACGGCACAACGTACACATTTAATAGTTCAATTCTCCCATTAAACGCGGGTTCAAGTTTACCAGTTAACGCGCATACATCATTTGCATGAGTATCCGTCAAATTCATTTTTAACCCCATTACGTAAATTTTAATATCAACGTAATATTCTCCGTCAAAACCTATTTTTGCGACAATTTAAGCTTTTTAAAGGTATTCTGATATTCCAAATTAGAGGTACTCGGAAATATTTTCAATGCGCGGAGTAAATCTACGAACAAATTTAGTCTTAAATGTAAGGCAAAGACAATCTAAATAAGCTTGTTGACATAATGACGTATAACGATGTAAAGAAGAATAAATAGAGGGAAAGATAATGCTGAGAGAGAGAGAGAGAAAGATAAAAGACGTGAGCATATGCACATTATTACTTTAAACGGGTGTAACAAATTCAAAACCTTCATAAAAACAACCTTGCTATAATTAACAAGAAAAAATTAAGAATTAAATAATTTCATTCTAGATGGACGGATAAATAAATTAAAAAAATACCATTTGCAAGAAAACTGAGACGGAATTATAAGACACTTTTATCTGCCTATTCTCCACGTTTCACAATTTCTATGCAGTCACGTAAATTGACTTTCTGCAGTTTCCGCCATATATATAGAAAGAGTATATATATATATATATATATATATATATATATATATATATATATATAAAGACATATATATTATATATATATATATATATATATATATATATACGTTGCACAATTAAACAAACATTTATTGTGCTGCTGGTAATAAGTATTATTTAAATAAAGTTTGCAAATTTTATATAAATACCAATCTCATTATGTTTAACCAGTCGCACAGCGTAGAAAATATACCAGCAATCACACGTAATGACGCGTTGCGACCTTCCACGATCGTCATCAGAACGCGATTGCAAACTGACTAGCGAGGATGGAACCATGCTTGGATAAATATAATGCGATGCTTGATTAATTAAAATAACCGCATAAAATTATATAGCAACGCTTTCGCTCCATATTTTTAATTGAATTAATTTTGAAATAGCCCAAAAAATAATTTTGTTTTATTTTTTTAAAAAGTCCACATAAATTGTTCAAAAAAGATTCATTGCAGTCAAAAATATTCACAAATGAAGAAGTGTAACTGTATTTAATTACAAAATGTTGGTCTGACATGTATATTTGATTTTACTTTTTAGGTGAACTGTTTTAAAAATGATAAAATTATGTTTTGGTTTATTTCTCCAGTAATTCAGTTTTTGAGATAGAGCAAAGTTGCTACTGGGGAATTTTAAACATAATGTGAAAATCCATGTTGAGTAATAAGTGCATTGTGCAGTATACATGTTTTAGCTTGTCAAGGATTTTACAGACGTTGCGTTAAAAAAAGATCTCTATTACAGCACGGAAATTCACAATAAGGTAATATCTGGACAATTTTCAGCAAAAGCAAAAATGGTTATGCGCCCGAAAACATACACAAAGGAAAAGGAACATGAACCTAGCATATGGTAATTTATTCTAATACTTCTTGCATTTAGTTAATTTTGATACTAACAACTTAGCTATGTCTATGTTGACCAGGATTTCATTTAACAATAATTGATTTCTCGGGTGGTGGTAAAAATTCTTTAAATCAATTTTGCGAGCTTCAAGTAAACACCAATTCCATTGTATTTAACCAGTCGTTGTTATTTAATAAAACGAACATTGGTTTCGCGGGTGGTGATAACAATTATTATAACCAAGGTTGCGGTCTTGATATAAACACCTGAACCATTAATTACTTAAATATGTCAGTATAAACTAAGAATTGTATAGTGTAGAAAAGGCAATTCATCCAGTAGACCGGTTTCATCCTTATTGGGAACTCATCATGTACTGGCCAGATATTGCTGCGGCCAGGACTCGAACCTGGGCACGTCTGTTTCGGAATCTGGTGCTCTAACCACTGAGTCATCCTGCCACTGTGCGGTATATGTAAGTAATTTATGGGTCAGGTGTTTATATCAAGACCGCAACCTTGATTATAATAATAACAGTCGTTGTTATGTTGTTCGACTAATGGTTAAATACAATGGGATAGGATTTCATTTGTCAGTATCATTTTTCACTAGCATGATCATGAGACCGATCGCCTATATCACTGACATGAATCGTTTCCTGAAATAATGAAAAAAATATTTACATAATGAAATCGTCACTTTATTTTAATCATCAACAAATTTAGTGTTTCTTCTAAACTTGTTTGTCAAATTGACTTTCGTGTTTTACTACGGAAAATTCATACACAGGTGATTTGACCATTATTGCAGCTTCTCAAAATGAATAATATTAACTTTAACACCCGCCTTGTAATCAAGGAGTTTATGATAAAATTAACAATTAAAAATTTATCTTTCCTCCTACCTGATAATCTTCTGAAGCATGCACCAAAAGACTGGCTTCTCAGGAGACCTATGGGTGAAATCTATACAAACTCTAGCAATGATTTCTCGAATCGAAAATGGAAATTCGACACTCATAGACGTTGCTCACCGAAAACTTTAAAAAGGGCATGAAAAGCTAAATTATGCGTTGTACTCTCAGATTCGCCTATCTCGAAATGTGTTTTTTTTTCAAACTCCAGAAACCTGATGCGCAAGCGTGAACAATCTACACTGAAATGATAAATCCTATTGCCCTAAGACACTCCTCTTTTGTGGCCTATAAATTTGCAGCATTCAGCTGAAATATATCTTGGGTCATGGAGTTTAATTTTTTTTATACGTTGATGAGGCTGTACATTGTATTGTCCAAATTTTGGCATAAGCTATTTTGCATACAAACAAGATTGGTCGAGATTCAAATTTTACAGAAAATACGTGGTTAGTAAACTTTTGTTTATATTTAACTACTGCCTAATAATAGAATGACCGAACCATAATTAAATTACCAGCGTGCCTTACATATTGGCAGGTTTGTCACCAGAAACTTAACAGTTTCCCCTGATTTTGCTTACTTTTATTGCCTCACTGACATTCATTAACAAGATGACTCATACACCTTAACGGCCAGGAGATAGACGATTTAGTATTTATTAATCAACTTTACTACAATTTGGTGATAACTAATAAAATTAGAAACAAATCTCGACTGGCCTGGCCTTTCAGCCATTATAGCCGAGTAATCAACTGTAGTAAAGACAAGTTGATTGCATGGTAGAAAGCGGAAGCCATAAGTGATATCGCTTTTCTGGTAGTAAAAATGGAAAGCGGAAAACGAAGTAATAGAAATAAAGGAGAATTAAATGTAAGATTGACCATTTTTTATGACTTGACACATACAACCGTTCGCTTCAGCTCACGCGGATGTCCTTCTTTCATAATTCATACTTGTTCTCTCTCCCGTTTTCGAACAAAGTTAATCCTGTTTTCATGCATACCGATTACCACTCGAAAGCAAAGCTTCGATGCACAAGTTAAAGCAGCAAACAACTATATAGAATTGGAAATAAGCAAAACGTGCTATATGAGTAATAATATCAGTAGCATCACTCATTCATTGTCAATACGATTGCAAAATACTATATCGCCACATTTTAACGTTAAATAAAATACCAGCAAAACGTTTTCTTAACCCACTAATCTTATCAGTAGCAACATCTTCATTATCGTCAATATTAATTTCCTATTAAGTAATTCCTCGAAATTTTATTATTTTATGCACTAATATCGTCATCGCGATCATGGTGATATTACTGCTATTTACTTCAAACTAAACGGTATGTATTATACTATGACAGTCAACATCAACAGGATTATTAGCTTAGTACATACTATTCACACAACTTTTAATCATATGATGAAAAAATGTCAGAACATCCAATTTTTTCTTATTATACACAGTGGACTGAACAACACAGTTTAGTCAGATGCAAAAGAAAGTCAGGCTACGTTCCTCTTATTCTGGTTAATTTTTCGTACTGTCTAAGCTTCTCTTCAAACAAAGCATCTGTTGATTTGGAGACAATTGCAGGAAATTGATTTGAATTTCTAACTAACAGTTTAGACGCGAAACTTGTACTAGCCGGAATGTAAGGCAATTTAAAGAACAGTGACGGTAAATGTACCAATTTTGAACGGAGTGGAGATGATGTAATTATTATGCTAGTAATGTGGACGAGGACACAATTTCTTTCAGAAAGAACAGCATAATCTTTGTCACTTTGTTACACAGTTTACGACCTTAAAAATTATTCTGTTTCAATACACACGCTTCACCAAACGACGAGTAAGTGTCTCGTGTAAGAACTATAGTAGAGCGTTGAATGACAAGCTAAAAGTTGTTGCGAAATCACAGTCAGAAAGGCAAACTAATCGGATTGTGAAGAGAATCAAAATAGCAATTGAATTAATAATAAAACGAAGTCCTTCAATTGATGATAGCTGAGTAAGAAACTATTCCTATATTGGGTAAACATTTAAATCAGAAATTACTCATAGAAAGAGTTTATCTAAGTTTTATTTGATTTCTAAAATGTTACCTCAATTGTTAAAATCCATAATATTTGGTAATTAAAAACAAAGAAACAAACATTTAATTTGCAATTAATAAAATAAAGAAAATCTTCAGTAATCGTCCAAGCGTCTGCTTATAAATTATCATACCATTATTTGCGAGAGCACCATCTCATTACTTCGTGTTTTAATTCCTGTCAATTAAGTTTTCATGCAATTTGATAACCAATGATAGAAGAACCACCGATTTAGTCCTTGCTTTTAAATTGTAGTTGAATGTTTCACATTGAACAGAAGAAATACCAATGTCTACAACCAAAACTTCACATTTTTCGGCAAATTAGAGCAAACTTAAATGCTTGTAGATTGGATGGCGCAGTGGATAAGTCTCCAAATTTTTGGTAAATTTGCTCCGATTCGAGTCTCAACCGTAGCAATTCTCGCATGTACATTATGAGGATCCAATATGGGGAAACCAGTCTATTTCGAGATTTGCATTAGCTACCTAATGCAAAGTGTAGTTTATACGGACTTTATATATATATATATATATAAATTTATTTATTTATTTGGTTATTTATTTATTTATTTATTTATATAAGTTAACTATCAGGACAAACTATTAATTAATTTCAAGATGGATTATGGAGAATAAATAGGTATTTCTAATTAGAAAATATTTCATAACACAAATTCTTTCAATTAATTCTGACTCCTAAGGATTTACATCTGATTGATGGAGTCACAACTGATCCAACTTTGAACATCATTTACATTTTTTGGCAGCAGTTGTTCAAGAGAGTCTTGGTAATAAAGTAGTGCCTTGTAAGACTTTCTGTGTGTGCCTGTGTTCGTCTAGGTGTGGATTTCATTTTATCTCGTTATTCGTCAATCGATGAATTGTGCTTAACTTTTTGCATGCGCTTTCCTTTTTTGGAACTAGTTATCATTTTTGCTGATGTGCCTCTTTGGTAACAAAGCTGGTCGTTTGAGTAATTAAATTTATTGCATTCGAGTTGCACAGTTCCGGACGTGATATGGAAAGTGACGTCGTCGTTGTTACAGATGCTTATGCTACAACTCGTCTTTTGGATTGAAAATTTGGTGATAATATTTTAACTGATGTTGTAATTTTGCTACATAATGGAATTTTAAGATGGATTTTGTGATACATCGCCCTTCAAATTGTCTCATACGGCAAGACGTTACACAGAAAAATTCCATGGTTACTATCCGTAATCTCATGATGAAATAAATGACCAAAATAGTCTCATCTAAGCGTGTGCGCACCGTTCCGCTATAATTGCCCGCTGAGTAAACTGCACTTCGACGGTAAAGGAGAGCATCGTCTTCAAAATACCGAGTGCAAAGAAGCTGGGTTTTAAAGATCAGTTGCCAACTTCCTCCACATCATTTATTGGTTACTATTTTTTTTTTGTTTCGTGAAATGCATCTGATGAAGATCTTCGGTAATGAAAATCGAAATATCATAGAAAAAGAAAATTACTGGAACAATGAAAGCTGCGTTAGTCAAAACGCAGGTCAGGTAATTAATATTTTACATGTCTATGCGCGATGGAAAACACACGCCAGGTAATAAATCAAACAAAATTCATCGACATTTTACGCTAAAATGTATTTTAGAACTTATAGATCCATCGGGATGATGCGATATTGCACAATATGTATTTAATACGGAACAAAGAGCTTTTTTTTAGAAATTTCTCCGCTTTACATTAAGCAATGTTGGAAGAATTATTATTCATTTACGATGTATTTGATTTAACACAGCACCGGATCGACATGTACAAAAGTTCCACCAGAATGACACTGCATTCAATTTTCCACGAATCACCACACCAATAAATAAAACACCGAAAGCAACTTATCCCGAAAGTCCGCAAGAAAATCACTATCAGTTTTCCCACCGAGCTGACAAACATTTGAAATAGATACAACTTTAAAGATGAGATAATTGTTATTAGTTTCAACGCCTCAATATAGTACTACTAGAGGTATGCTTAATACCAAAATGTACACATCATTCGTTGTTTTTAAGTAAGATAAATCATCAATACTCAGGTATAATTTAGAAATAGAAAGCGTATGTAGGAGTACACATTTTCCAGATATACTGGTCATCTGTCCAATGATGTTTGAGGTCAACTTTAAATTGTAGATTCGTAGGCCTCAACAGACATGACCTTGCCATGTTTATTCGACAAGAGTGATTGCCACACACTTGGCATTGTTTGACTTCTAATAATCGTGGCACTTGAACAACCAGAAACACTATACTTCTGTTCATCGACCGGTTAGATATTATAAAATATTGATAGAGTAAACTTGTATCCTATATTCTAAATGAATAATTACAGGAAGTTCACGTTTAGTAGGTTTTTCTTGTTGTACTACAATTTTTGTCTGGTATACGCTAACGAAAATAAATTAACAAATCATCTTAAGAATTAAGATCAAACAGACCAGTAAGTAAGTATTTATTAGGTGTTGCGAACCTAGTAGCAAATTATTTCATTTGTGACCAGAAGGATAAACCAAAGACAGCATGAACGGATAGTATAACCTCATGCACATTCGTTTCGTGCTTACTGGCGACTCATCAGTAGGAGCCGGTATTACGCCCTTTAACCACTATATATTTGGTCGAAGTATGTGGAATAATAGGACGGTACAATCTCCTAGACGAATGTGTAAACCTGTAATAGTGAAGCTAACATCATCTAAAGTCAACGACAATGCGACTTCAATGCTAACTCACACTATATAATATATATACCGAGTCTGTAAAGGATACTAACTCTATGGCTATTGTGTTAGTAACTGATACCTTTTTTGAAATCGATGAGTACCGGATACTAACACTATGATTTCCGAATCGGTACATGATACCAACCTGATGGATATAAATTTATGCTAAAGTTCACCCAAATTGAGAATTACAACAATTTCCGAACACCTGTTACTCCAGTTAAACCATACACTCTGGCCTTCATCGATATCAGTTATCACATTTCGCGGTAAGCATGACATCATTCAATTGAATATATTACAGTTAAATACTGTTTGTTGCGAAGTGGTTAAAGGGCGTAATACCGGCTCCACAAAACGAATGTGCATGAGATTATACTTTCCGTTCATGCTGCCTTTGGTTTATCCTTCTGGTCACAACTGAACTAATTTGCTACTAGGTTCGCAACACCTAATACATACTTGCATATATATTAGTTCTGCGCAACAAACAGTATTTAGCTGTAAGACCAGTAAGTAGATTGGTGATGTCACACATTTTATTGTTTAAGTCATGCGAAATATTTTATTAAATACATCAGCGGCCTTCTCAAATTCTTTGCTAACGTTTTTAGAATATCTATAAGAAAGCATCTCTATTTTGTAACGGAAAAACAAAAATAATGTTGTTTACACGTGAGACTATCAATAGATTCCTTATTATTATGGTTCATCCTAGGATATGGAAAGATAATTGATAGTCGTTAAAATGTGAGGCTAAATAACCTTCATTAATTAAATTGTAT
Source organism: Eudiplozoon nipponicum (assembly GCA_029291075.1). Taxonomy (NCBI): domain Eukaryota; kingdom Metazoa; phylum Platyhelminthes; class Monogenea; order Mazocraeidea; family Diplozoidae; genus Eudiplozoon; species Eudiplozoon nipponicum. The sequence continues at coordinate 78,546 of JAQBSW010003281.1, forward strand.
GTCGGCTAAGCTTATCTTATTGATTCAGAAGACTGCTATTTTAGTTGTCCTACAAAAAATAAAAAAAGACAATAATTAAAGTCCGGCCGTTTTCAAATTTAATTATTTGTTCGAACAAATTTATTTAACGTAAGAAAGAATGTGTTTAATTATAGAATATCTAAACACCATACAGATAAATAGGAGCCTATTGGGCCATATTTAAACTCGGTTAAATTTTAGGCATTTTAATAGAGCAAGCTAGAGAAAACTGAGCAAGAATGTAATCTAAGCATTCAAAAACCAGATTATTAACTGATTTGATTAGCTAAGTGATTAAATAAGCCACAAAAGTACTCGTCCGAAAGGAAATTTTTTATTGCACAATTCATTAATTGTAATCCAGATTTCTTGGTTAGCTCAGACAAGAAACACAGTATGCAAAATTCAATAGGCTTTGGATAGGGTCACATAAATGACAGTTACTTTTGTCCTTTGAAACTATTGAACATTTTGCACTCAAATGTGAACTCGTCAATAGAGAAAAAACTTGTGGAAAATTTCCATGGCCATCAACAGAGTAGTTTGGAAACAGCAAATCTTATATAATGTTTTCTGTCTGATTCTCGAAATTCAGTTTGCCATCGTGTTCGGAAGTTACTCGTGGAAGTTCGATGCGCTTCAATTAAAAAGAATAACGGTAGTCTATCTTTGTTAAATAGCCTGGTGTTGATTCTATATAAATTCTGCGAATTCTAAAAATTTTTTCCTATTTTCTATAGCTGTCCCCGGCTCCTACTGATGTGTCGCCAATAGGCACGAAACGAATGTGCACATGCGATTATACCTTCCGTTCATGCTGGCTTTGTTTTATCCTTCTGATCCTATTTCGAATAATGTGTTGCTTTGTGCGCAAAACTTAATTCACAATTGCATATATATTAGTTCTCCGCCAGAAAAAGTTTCTAACTTTTATATATCGAATTGAATGATGTCATGATTTCCGTGAAATGCGATAAAACTGATATCGATGAATGCCTGAGGGTATGGATTTGCTGAAGTAATAGGTGTTCAGAATTTGTTGTAATTCTCAATTTTAGTGTATTTTAGTGTACATTGAAATCCATTATGATTGTGCCATGTACCGACTCGGCAACCATAGTGTTATTACAATAGAACTTTTCGTTACAATAATCTTAGTGTCGGGTACTGACACCATAGCCACAATGTTTCGTACCCTCTACAGCCTCGGTATATATATTATATATAGCGATTTAGCTTTGAAGCCGCATTGTCATAGACTATATATGAAGTTAGCTTCACTACTTCACGTTTACACATTCGTATAGGAAATTGTAGCGTCCTTTTTTCCACATTCCTCTCCCAAATATATAGTGGTTAAAGGGCGCAATACCGGCTCCTACTGATGAGTCGCCAGGAAGCACAAAACGAATATGTATGTGATTATACTTTCCGTTCATGTTGACTTTACTTTATCCTTCTGGTCCTATTTCAAATAATTTGTTGCTTTGGGCGCAACATCTAATGCACTATTGCGTTTATTTAAGTTCTCCGCTAAAAACAGTCTCTCACTTGTGTATATTTATTCAATTTAGAAGAAACATGTTGCACGAGAGTTTTTTTAAAAATTGAGATATATTTACTGAGTTGGCTGAATTAATCTGAGATATAAAGCTGTGAAGTTTTGAAATATGGGATATACCTGTTTATTTATTTTCATATCAATTTTAATATAGAGAATCTCGGTATGAACCATTTCACGGGACAATGAATTAACAGATCTGTCGTTTTAATTACGATCATAAATTTGTTTACACCGTTGAATTTCAATGAATATAGCTCAGTGGTTTAGCCGAGAGTGTATAACTGGAACGTTTTGGCTAAAAATTCGAAATTTAATAATGTGCAATTTTTTCTTGTCCGCATGATAAACGTGTAAGGCTAACTGACTGGTTACAACAGCTATACGTGGGAATGCTATTGCAGAAAATCGTAAGATACTACAACAGTTCGTACACCTAGTATTTGCTGGTATTCCGGCAAAGATTAGTGCAATCACTCGCCAAAATTTTGAAACATAACGTGGCAGGGAATCAGGAGTAAGACTCGGTATGGCAAGATAGATATTTAGAGTTATTTATGCAAATGTTATTACGAGCATTGTACTGTGTGTGTGTGTGTGTGTGTGTGTGTGTGTGTGATTAGAGGCTTGATGATGGAACGAAGATTAGATCGTGCCCTATTTCCAGTGGTTAGTACGAGTGATGTTGAAGCCTTCGACGGTAAGGGACAAATCAGCTCCTAGCCACCTCGAAGAAGAACTCGAGGTGTACCTGGAAATGGGGATCAATCGGATCTTTGTGAAACTGATATTGCAAATGTCCTACCCACAAAATGAAACTGCGGGTGATTCTAATGTCGCGATTGCTCTGCACAAAATGGAAGAACCCAATTCAAGCTGGTTATTTGATTTTAAATTTTCTACTGATTCTCCTGGTCAAACTCTGAAAAAAATATGCTACAAACTCAAGTCTAAATATTTGTTTAATAATTCATTATGTGAATAATTCCTCATTTGTCATCTTAATTGCAATTAGGACTTCAATCATGATGTTTTTTATAAAGCAGCCAGACTTCCGATCGAGCAAAGATAAGACGACCAATGTAAATCAATTGAAAAAAAAACAATAAAATGCATGTAACATGTGAAAAAAACAAACTGTGCTTAATGTCACGGCTGATGAAATTAAGACAAATTAGTTGAAAAACAACTGCCTTCAATTTATCGGCTAGCATTTGCCTATAGATGCTGTGCAATAAAATATGCTGACCATTTAATCATTTTTAGTGTTATTTCCATCAGCACTATCAATCGTGAATGTCTTTAAAATACTGACAAAACCTAAATAATTGTTTTCATCTTTTACGTTACTTTATTCAACAGGATAATCATTCGAATCGTCAACTAATTTCACACTGACCTTGTTATAAATTTAAAAGTTATCGTGAAAATCATTGACAATATCATTTATTTCCTGCTATAAATGATGATCTTTATCACTATCTCGTCTTCCTAATTATCATTATAGTTACAGTAAATAGTATCATAGCAATAATTATTATAATCATCGACAATATAAAGTTCAACTTCATTTGCATCATCCTAACCCTCGTAAATATAATCACAAATATTATCATCAAAATCATTATAATAAATATCATATTAATTAACAGCAGCCTCATTGTCATAATTTTCATGGTGAACATCATCAGCATTGTTATTGTCATAATATTCTCGCCGTGACAAACATCGCAATAATTTTTAACAAAATAACCTACGATATGTTCATCAAGAGAATTATCACAGTTATAAGTAATATCATCATATCCATCCACTTTTTATGCGTTAGTTTAAATATCATTATCTTTATTCGTCTTCAGCTACTTTAGCACAATTATCAGTGTCATCATTAAATGATTACCATAATTGAAGCGATTATCATTATAAAAATCATTCACTCCATCGCCACCTTCATCTGCATTATCCTTACCATTATCCTCAAGACTTCCATTAACTTAATCATAATTTTTATAAACTTTTTCCATATCATCATAAAAAAATCATTGTCACGAATGTTATTGTTCAAATTATGCCTCTCGTGATAGCTGGCTTTGTCATCATCGCAATTATTATCATATTCACCATCATCATCAAGATTTATATAATTGCTTGCATAAACGCAATCACCGTCAGTGAAATTATAAACATAATCGATGTAATCATATCCATCAACATCATCCTTAAGCTCATCATTATTTTTATCATCATGTTTTGCTTCCTGTTAGTTTATTTCGCCGTGATCATAGACATAGATAAAAACATCATCATTATCATGAACATATTTTCAATAACATAATTATCATATTTAGAACAATCACCAACATAATCGACGTCATCATCATCAGTTTAGTGTGTATTATCATTACCAGAATTGAAGAAATCATTATTATCTCTATCTACGTCATCAATAAATGCCTTCAATAAGAAGCATTATAAAAAAAGTCATCACAGTTGCTATAATTTTAAGAATCGAAAGAACATTCATAATTATATTTATTTTTATATATTTATATATATATAAACCTGACCCCGTATGTCCATCCATTTGTCAGTATAAATAAAGTAATATGTAGTGTTGAAAAGACAATTGAGTCAGTAGGCCGGTTTCGTCCTTATTGGAATCTCATCACGTACTGTCTAGAGTTAGTCACCGACAGGGCTCCAACCTCGGAACGTCTACTTCTAACAGTTGAACTACCCCGCTGTTTACCAGACACCAATTTTAGTTTCATACTAACTTATAATTTTATATATATACTTTTATTAAACAATGTATAGTTGTTTTCAATCAAATAAAGCAAAATTCTAATCTTTTCTGCATGATAGTAAATTTTCTAAATGCTGTTAAATATCTATCATTTTCCCCATTGCTTTAGAAAGTGAAAACTCTTTTAATTAATCAAAATCACGATTAGTGAGAAGTTTTTTCTTTACCATCAGTTAAATATTGATGTGACGCTCTCTGAAACTGTATCAAATCGTAAATAAATTTTAAAAAAAGTAAAATTTACGAATTTACGTAGCTACTTAAATTGATTGCTAATTTTGTGATTTCAAATTAACATCTCCTAAAAAGTTAACTAAACAATGCATACGGTAGCAAAGGCAAATGATTCAGCAAACAGATTTTTCGTGGACAAGACACGAACTTGGGCACATTTTCTTTCGTGTGTGCGGCACAATGTAATATGCCACCCTGCCGCACACTACATAACATTTTTAATTATATACTATCTTTCGTTTTTTGCCTTGTCTTTCATTAAGGTAAAGCCTATGTGGCATCTCTTTAGACCTAAAGTTTTAACTAGCCATCCTCAATATATCTTCATAGGGGCGGTATCGAATTGAAAATACAATTAAACAATCATTTATTGCACTTGTGATGATAACAGTTATTTCGTCCTTATTGAGAACAATACTTGAAGAGATTCAAATAACGTAGACTAGTATATAACTGAAACTTCTATTTAGTGTGTGACAAGATGGCGCAGTGGATAGAGTTGCAGACGGCGAAATAAATGTGCCTCGGTCTACAGGATGAATAGCCCTTGCTAACGTATACAGTGACAAATGCATATATAAAGGAGTTGATGCCAAATCAAGCACGCAAATTCTATTTACATAAATGTAATCTCCAACTGTGCAGTCAAGCACAGTCTTATCTGGATTATCTAATTTTGAAAATGCTGCTCAAACATGAAACAGTAAATTGAACAAGACATCATATATTTTGCCTCACTTTAAGTGCAATGGATACAAAAATCAAACATTGCCTCAATATTAAAGTACTAAATTTTTTAGAATGCATATTTATCTCCAAGTAAACTTGTTCTTTTGATTTGCGTATATCTCGTTTAGTTTATTCTTAACTTAGCTATTTTCATAATGAGTAACACGATAAATAGTGCCTCCATTACTAGAGTCTCCATATAAAAATGTATTTTTAATAATAAATATTACTTATCATGAATATTATTATAATCAAGGTTGCGAACTTGATATAAGCACCTGACCCATTAATTACTTACGTATGTCAGTATAAACTAAGAATTGCATAGTGTAGAAAAGGCAATTCATCCAGTAGACCTGTGTCGTCCTTATTGGGAACTCATCATGTGCTCGAACCTGGGCACATCTGCTTCGGAATCTGGTTCTCTAACCACTGAGCCACCCCGTTGCACACTACACTACAAACAATTTTCAGTTATATATTAACTAATGTAACTTAGTTAGTCTATTTTTGCTTTTGGTGGAGCTCATATGGCATCCTTTTAGACCCACAGTTACAACTAATCATCCCCAATCTGTCATTACTGAACAGACATTACACAACATGGGGAAGTGGTATTGAAATGAAAATTTATACAAATAAACAAACATTGGTTGCGCGGGCGTTGATAACAATTATTATAATGAAGGTTTCGATCTTGATATAATCACCTGACCCATTAATTACTTACATATGTCAGTATAAACTAAGAATTGTATAGTGTAGAAAAGTCAATTCATCCAGTAGACCGGTTTCGTCCTTAATGGGAAGTCATCACGTACTGCCCAGTATTTGCCGCGGACAGGGCTTGAACCTGGGCACGTCTACTTGGGAACCTTGATTATAATAATTTTTATCGCCGCCCGCGCTACCAATGTTCGTTTAACCAGAATACGCTTCTGAAATCGCAAATCTTATTTATTTAATTAAGGTTGCAAAATTGATATGAACACATGACCCATTATGCTCACAGAATTCGAACGTGGGCACACCTGTTTCAGAATCTGGTTCTCTAAACACTGAACCATCATGCCGCAAATTTTGTGTTATATTCTTACTTTTACTTTCACATTTGCTTTTGAAACAAATAATGCGCATGTTGACGAAGCGTTAATGTTGCGTTTTCCTAGAATTGGGCGTAAAGTGATCAGTTGTGTTGTGCTTTTATTAGAAGTCTCTAATATAATCATTTATATTCAACATAGAGCACGACTAATGCTTTATGCATATTTATAATAATATCAACACTCTTTTTAGAGGAATAAAATATTTCCAATGTTTCAATTGTAAGGTAAATAAAGAAAAGAATTCATTGGAAACAGGATGTAATAATGTATGTAGATAGATAAGTGAATTGAATAACGAGATGCGCTAACATTATCGAATAGATTAATTTCTTCAATGAAGAGGGTTGAATAAATATAATAAAGATCACCAAAACTGTCCAATATTTAAGACTAAAACCAACAAGCAAGGAAACACCAGTTACGCATACTGGCGTTTTTAAATTTTTTGTGGTCATCGGAATAGTAGGTGCACATACAGTTTATCGGAGATCAATTATAAACGAAAGCATACGTGCAAAAGGCCGAGGTACTGATCACACTCATAGTAGTCCAGCGTACATTGTAATTGATTCGAATACCATCTGCCTAATTTCTATTCAATGAGAGTAGAAGTAAAATAACCTGATCGATATTACGTCAAACAACGGATTGCTTAATGTTCAACTATTTGGCATATATATTTCGAATATCTTTCTCGGTATCCTTTATCTGTTCTCAATTCATCCCATATCTAAGGCACAAAGTAATAAGGCAAGTATCATATTTCTTTTAGCTGTTTTATTTATACTTGTGACTAATTATTCTCATGATATTTAACTGACTTTTCATCAGATAGACGCACGTTGCGTATGCATTTTTCTATAGCTGCTGAAAAATGAATGTCGTTGCAAAGATAGCAGTCATATATTTGAGAAACTTAAGTCCGCCGAAGGGTTCTGTAACTGTTATACATCTCAAAATTACACGGATAGTATACTCCGACTAATACTATTACTTTTTATACTACT
>JAQBSW010003282.1:0-67500 GCA_029291075.1 Eudiplozoon nipponicum
TGATTTCCTAATCGACTGGCCACGAAATACAAAATTTAACAACAATCTACTAGTATCCAGTCAAGACCAAACAGGCCCTCGACTAGAAACAACAAACCTACAATCGGATTGGCAACAAACTGAAGTGTAAGTAACAGAGGCGAATACGGTGACAGAAGTTTCCAAACAATATGAGCGTTCAACACTTCAATCCACACTGGCGCTGTTACCATGTGAAAATAGCACTCGTACATGTAACAGTGAACAATGCGCAAAAAATGGTTAATTCTCAAGCCATCAAAACAATAATGACCAGATCTCAGACATCACTTTGCAATACTGCGAGAATGACCATTATATGCAAACACGCACACAAACAAACACAAACGCATACACACTTACCAACCAGCCAAAACAAGAAACAGAAGTAAGAGCGAATCAGATTTGTTACCACTAGCATAATCAATTGAAAACTCAAAATGTATATATATGTATGATTGTATAGCGATGATTAGTATTCACGAAATAAATGGCCATTATCCACTTTGTTATTAATGTTCTATCTCCTACTAGAAATAAAACTGTGTAATATATATATCTATATATATAGCATTCATATATATGTATATATATGGAAAAGAAAAGTTAGAGGTGTGGCTCTCACCTCTAGTAGTCTTAGCACACATTGTACGTGACCGTGGAAATGTCGGTTGTGCAATTTCTATGCAGTCACGAATTATTAGTTGCTTAGAAGCTGCCATACACACACATATATATATATATATATATAAGTATATATATATATATATATAGACAATGTACAATTAAACAATAATTTCCGGTCACATACAATGTATGCAAGACTACTAGAGGTGAGAGCCGCATAACTAATTTTGCTATCCATATATATGCAATGCGGTTTGATCCTCGCTAGTCAGTTTGCCGTCGTACTCTGTTGATGATAATGGAAGGTGGAAACGCGTCAGTGCGTTGCGACTGCTGGTAGTTTTCTTAAGTTGTTCGACGACTGGTTAAATACAATGGGATTGGTGTTTACTTGAAGTTCGTAAACTTGATTTAAAGAATTGTTACCATCACCCGCGCAATCAATTTTTGTTTATTCGTATCATCTTGGCAATTATCAGAGCAGAACGCAAAACTTTTAGTGGTGTTCAAAAACAATGAAAAACTCTTTATAATTAACTAAAATGTGGCAGTCATCCCTTATAGCTTCGCCAAAAAGATGCTTTTACTTTTAAACTTGATTGAAAGATTTCTATAAATGTGCTTGTGAGTAATTTACGTAGACACGTTTTTAAGACACAATGTACCCAGTGTGAATTTTTAAAATCAAGTTTGCGAGTTTTAAGTAAACAAAAATCCAAATGTATTTAAACAGTCGTCAGACAACATAGCAAATCTGCCGTCAGTCACACGTTCTGACGCGTTTCTACTTTCCATGATCATCATCAAATTACAAAGGCAAACAGGGATTGGTGTTTACTTCAAGCTCGCAAACTTGATTTAAATAATTGTCACCACCACCCGCGCACTCTATGATGGTTTAACTGTATTACCTAATGAGAAGTCAGTTATTTTATTAACCGGTTATATGAGCTCTTACGTTTACTATATAAGCTACTTTATATTTAATAAATGATATTTTGTGCATTTAAATGTTTTTTCTTACAAGTTTGTGAACCTGAAATAAACCATAATCACATTTTAAATACGCAATGCAAGTTGAAAAACAAGGTTTTTGCACGTTTAGATGCATTGTCTATGGTAATATAAGCTAGACTTATTTGACTATTTAATAAAATTTGTTTTAAGTTGTTTAACAAGTAAGTTCAGTTTTATGGGTAACATATATCTATTCTGTTCCAACTTTTATCTATATCATATTTCTGTCTGCTCTCGTTACATTTATTCAATTTTGTAATCAACAATTAGTCTGATTGTTATAACAATGTCAAAATATAGTTTGCAGACGTGAAACAAAAAGGTTTTATATTTAATATTAGTTACAAACTTTTCATCAACACAGGCTGAATTCCTGTTTGTTTTTATTTCTTCAATATATTTTGTCGGCCGCTGTCAGCTGCCTTCTTCAGTTTGCACATCATCACATGTTTTACAAAACAAATTACTGATGCAAGCGCGCTCTTTATTAATTAGTTGTTGCTCATTAGTAGTATGTGCCCTGGTGGCTTAGTGAATAGAGTAACAAATTCCGAAGCAGGGTCCTGTCCGCGGCAAATTCTTACCAGTACGTGATGAGTTCCCAATAATGACAGAACCGGTCTACTGGATAAATTAACTTACCTTCATTATACAATGCTTAGTTTATAATGACAAATTTATGTACATAATGGGACAGGTGTTTATATCAGGATATGAACCATGATTTAATTCACTGTTAAACAAACATGACAATTTTCCGTTCCTAGATCGAAGGCATTCAAAGGTATTGATCAGGTTTAGACGTTTAAAATCAAAGAATACATATAATTTAATTGATATTATTAGAACAGAATATATTTATTTGGCTTAAAACCACACATGATCCATCAAATAGATAATAATATTGGAAAATGTACAATATAAAAAGATATCACTTCACATTAACATGTGCAATTAGTCTCATGTAGATGCAATTTGATGGAAACTGATAGAATGGCTAGCCTGGATGTTGTATCGATGTATACTAATGTCCCGGTACAAGCAGCATTAGAAAGTGTGAAGCGTTGTTTAACAGAGTTCCCTGAGATAATAGAAGGTAGTAAAATGATGTTAAGTAGTATTATGGAAATTTTAAATATTTGTATGTCCTCGACCTACTTTAAGTTCAGAAATGAATTTTATAAACAAGTTAAAGGTGTCCCTATGGGACAACCACTATCAGTCCCGGTTGCTAATAATTTTATGCACTATTTTGAAAAAAATCTGTTGTTAAAATCTCCTCTCAAGTCAAACTTGTATGTGCTTAATTAATTTTAATTATGTTTATAATTTGGAATCATGGTGATAATGAGTTAAATAAATTTCTCGAATTAGCCAACCAGTTAGGTGAATTAAAGTTTACATTAGAAAAAGAGAATAATGATGAATTACCTTTTATGGATGTGAAAATAAAAAGGAATGGGCCCAGATTGGAAAGAGATATTTTTAGAAAAGAGACTTATTCAGGACTCCTTCTTAATTTATTCTCAAATCACCCATATGGAATGGAAATAGGCATTCTTAAATCCATGATATTAAGGAGTCTTAGAATAGTGGATATAGAAAATAGAGATAAGGAAATGAGGAGATTAAAAGAAATATTCAAACTAAATAGCTATCCGTCAAGTATAATAAAGAGACTATTAAATGAAATTATTCAAGTATGTATTAGGTTTTGCGAACCTAGTAACAAATTAGTTCAGTTGTGACCAGAAGGATAAATCGAAAACAGCATGAACGAAAGTATAATCTCATGCACATTCGTTTCGTGCTTACTGGCGACTCATCAGTAGGAGCCGGTATTACGCCCTTTAACCACTATATATTTGGTAGAAGAATGTGGAATAATAGGACGGTACAATCTCCTAGACGAATGTATAAGCTTGCAGAAGTTAAGCTAGAATCATATAAAGTCTCGACAATGCGACCTCGACGCTAACTCACTCTATATAATATATATACCGAACCTGTAAAGGATACCTTCAATATGGCTATTGCGTTATTACCCGATAACAGCATTAGTTCTCCGCAAAAAACAGTATCTAACTGTTATATATTTAATTGAATGATATCATGGTTAACGCGAAATATGATAACTGATATCGATCAAGGCCAGAGTGTATGGATTTACTGGGGTAACAGGTGTTCAGAAATAGTTGTAATTCTCAATTTTGGGGAACTTTCGCATATCTTACCTATATCGTACAAAGTGTTACGCATCTGGTAACAAATTAGTTAAAACTTCCATATAGTAAATGGTACCATACAATAGTCGCACGTTCGTAACCCAAATATTTCGTGGGTATAAGACGTAATATCGATTCATACTGATTTGCCGCCAGTAAATACGAAACGAATGTGCACATGAGATTATACGTTTCGTTTATGCTGATTTTGGTATATCCTTCTGGTCATATTTGAACTAATTTGTTACTAGGTTCGCAATGCTTAATACATAGCTTCATATATATATATATATATATATATATATATATATATATGCAGCTATGTATTATTATACAGTATATTTCTTATTAGGAAGAAAAAGCATTAATAACAAAGTTGGTAATGGCTACTTATTTTGCGAATACTAAACTTCGCTCTACAATCTTTCATTCATATACATTCTGGGTTTTCATTTGAATATGTGGGTGCCTGTTTGCATGTAAAAGACCTCTGGTCATTATTTTATTGATGGCTTGAGAATTAACCATCTGTTCGAATTATTTGCTATTACGTGTACGAGTGCTATTTTTCCGAGTGTAGTCTTTCGTTTCATCTTTTTGCGCAAATTTGTGTTTATCACATGGTAACAGTGTAAGTGCCGATTGCAGTGCTGAACTCGCATATATTTTGGAAATTTCTGTCACCGTATGTGCATCTGTTTTTTTCTTCAGTTTGTTGCCAATCCGTTTGAATGTTTGTTGTTTCTAGTCGAGGGTCTGTTCGGACTTGCCTGGATACTAGTAAATTGTTGTTGAGTTTTGTTATTCATGGCCAGTCGATTAGAATACCACGTTGATGAAACTTTTGAATATTTAAGCCAGGTGCTTCTTGCTTTATATAATGGAGACAAACGCATACACACTTACCAATCAGCGAAAACAAGAAATACAAAATCGAGTCATACTTGTTGCCACTCACATATTCAAGCGAAAACCAATAATGTATATTAATGAACGATTGTAGAGCGAAGTTTAGTATTCTCGAAATAAATGTCCATTATCCACTTTGTTATTAATTTGTTCTTTATTCCAAATTAGGAATATACTGTGTATTATATATATATATATATATATATAAATTATTTCTCCGTACTAAACAATATCCAGTCGTTCTAGCTTTATTTTGTTTGCTACTTGCGGTAGACGGGAATGGGTCTGTCATATACAAGTCAGGTGATGAGGACAGATGGGCTGTAATGGTGAAGCATCTTGTGGTGGTATGCCAGGCGTTAACCATTAAGTTGTTTTTATAATGCAACAGACCCCACGCTAGAATACGAACAGTGGACATCTAGCTGTGTTTGCTGGTTCTTATGTACCGCTTTAATCCAGAGATACTTTATATATTGGCTCTTGGAATTTAAGATTCTGCCTTGCTAGCTAGCCAGTCATTTACGGCTGCTTAACTGCACGAGTGCATTATAAACATTGCATGTCTACAGGAGACCGGATTTTTATGACTCAGGTTGCGTTCCTAGTTGTTTGCATCCGCTGTCTTCCTGATTTTGCCATATATTTCGATCTCCGAGTATGGATATCTTTTTCAATGGAAAGCACATCACCCACGCAATTGATAATCAATATGTCATATGACATATTGACAGCGGATGCAAACAACTCGGAACGCAACCCGAATATCAGGTAAATAATCTATTCTCTGTCGTGCAACATGTTTCTTTTAAAGGAGACCAGGTTGTTCTCACTACTCCATAATGTGTCTCTTTTGAGCCTTGTTAATGGTAAAACGCGAAGCCTTACCATTTCAATGCGAGATTGATCCTGCCTGGTATGGTAGCATCTTTTTTATCCATTGGTTCAGCAACAGACTTTCTATAAGCTACCGTTTGAATTATGCTGGTTTCCGCGTAGAAAATCTGGTTCTGAGTCGTAAATGCTAATACTTCAAATCTTAATCATTCTGCGAATGTAAAATATATTGATTGATTCGAAAAGCTATCATATTTTGCCTCTTTTCTAGGGCGGTATGCCAACATATCAGTTATTTCCGGTGATTTCAACGCCAAAATTGCTTAATAGTATGCGAGTAATGAAGCAGTTGCACGTCGAACCAAGGTTGAAAGTAGCTGAGAAAACTGCTTCAAACACCTCGAACTTGCTCTTAGCCTTAACCTGATTGCTGAGTACAAAACATTCCATAAACTATTTTATGAATACTTTTAGTGGAAGTCTACACAAGCCTGCTATGATTAGCTCTTTTCTGTCTGATTAAAGCCTTCACTTCGTATCTTGCTTTTGTCAATTTGACTTGAGCTGTCGTTTAGATCTAGTTTACAGTAAAACCTTTCTATTATCCACTGATTCAGCGACAGACTTATTTGACATTCCTATAAACTCTTATTTTAATTATACTATCTTACGCTTAGAAAAGGTGGTTATCATAGTCCTAAAATATCCGTGTAAACTCTCAATCATTTCGCAAAAAATATCATGATTTATTTGAAGAGCTATCAAATTTAGCCTCTTCCCTAGCGCGGTGTGTCGAAATATAAGTTATTTCCTGTGATCTAAGAGGCAAACTGGCTTGAGACTGCGCGAGAAATGGAGCTATAGAATGATGAACCAAAGCTGAAAATAGCTCTTCAGTCTTGCTCTAAGCCTTCACTATATTGCGCAGTATTTAATTTTCCACTACCATAACCAGCTTGTTGCTACAAGACAGCAAAGTAATCCATGCAGATGGGTCAGTGACATGTTATAATACAAATTCGGACCATATTCTGAAAAGCAAATGTTAGTTGTTTTGTCTCAAGGGTGCGAAAGCGTTATGAAGGAAAAGCTTATGTGAATCTTGGCTTGTCTTCAAATGAATGAACTTCGAATGAGTTTGCTATCTCTATTAAAACCGAAGCTCATTAAACTGCAGCATCTGCAAATAAACAAAGAGGAGATCGCACCCTGGCGTGCTAGCTTTGCAAGACGTACTGTGCCGCCTACGAGCGGATAGAGAACAGAAGTTGCATAATGTCTATTATGAGCTTAAAACCACCCAGTAGCGTAGCAACTTATTTAATTTGTCCAACCAAATCTGACGTATCAGCAAGCATGTTCAGTCAAGGGAGTGCACGTGCTATCAGTTTCTGATGCGCGTCATGTCAACCATTTAAAGAGCTCCTTCATCATACGCATATTGCAAGTAGCGTGGTCTACGATGAAGTGACCTCTTGTATTTGTTATGCGAGGGCCATCGGTACTCCAAATTTTCATGAGCTGGCAGCAAAGCAGTCTAAATCGACGGCTATCATTCTAAATTTTGAAGTTCGGTGGAACAGAGATTGAGAAGTATCTGCAAAAACTTACAATCGAAAGCTATGGAAAGAATCCGTCTCAAGCAACCGGAAGAGTGCCGTTGTTATGCCAATTTGCAAAACCGGGAAACTAGCACTCCTGACACCAACCGTGCTATTAATAATGTATTAGGCGTTGCGCATCTAGTTACAAATAAGTTCAAAGACGACCAGAAGGATAAATCAATGACAGTATGAACGGAAAGTATAATCTCATTCACATTCGTTACGTTCTTACTGGCAACTCATCAATGGAGGCGATATTACGCCCTTACCCACTATATATTTGGTTGAGGAATGTGGGAAAATAGGACATTGCAATCTTCTATACGAATGCTTAAATCTGCAGTAGTGAAGCTAACTTCATGTAAAGTCTTCGACAATGCGACTTCAAAGCTAACTCAATATCTATAATATATATACACCGAATATGTAAAGCGTAACAACACTATGGCTATTGTGTCGGTACCCGATACTAACATTATGATACCGAATGTAGTGAGTTAGGTTTTAATTCATATTTTCGATAACTTTATGTGAAATTAGCTTCACTACTGCAGGTGTGCACATTCGTATAGAAGATTGCACTGATATTGTACCATCCTATTTTCCCACATTCCTCCTACCCTGTTTATTATATTTGAAATGAGAGCCTTAATACAAATCATAGTGCTCTTTCCGTGTGCAAAAAGAAAAGGAAATTTAATCAGATATAAGAACCATTTCTCTCATATACTCTTCACAATTATCTACAAATTAACGTCTCTTTATAAATAAATTGAAAGGCAAAACGAAATAGAAATATGTAAATGTGAAGAGAGTGTGAAATAATGAAACCGTTGTGTGCATCACCTCCAAATCAAGGTCAATGCCCGAACAGGCTTCTTTTGTTTGCAAAAATCCGGCTGCAGTTTGTTTATCCACAAAGCTCGTATGTGACTAATTCATTCCTGTTAACGTATTGAGTAATTATCTTAACTGCAACGTCAGGGAGAACATACGTCTCAGGTTTCAACGATGTGTAGTTTGATTCGGTTTAGACAATTGTCAGATTTGCGTCAATAGGCATTAATTAATAGCAATTTTATACGGCCGTTTATCGACAGACGGTTGCGCTGGTTCTATCAGTGTTGGAAATGGTCAATTTCACATACCACTCGCCTGGTCACAAAAGCAACTCTGGTGGTTGGCTGGTCCGCAAGATGTGTAGACCAACCATCGCCTGATCAGATACTATTATTTGGCATATGGTTTACTTTATCAGGTCACACAGTACACTCAGTAGCTGAGAGGAAATGGAATGCGAAAAAATCAGTAAAAATCTAGCTGAAAACAGGGTACACTGAAGAGGCCTGATTAATTACGCTTTAGTTCCTCTCGAACCTACCATTCTGCAGGTCTAGATCGCTGATTATTGCAGTGTAATTAACATTACGTTATATGAACATTCCACTTATGTTTTGCATCAACTTTCAACTATTTAATTGATAAATTATAAGTTCAAAACTGGTCACGTGATGGTTTAATCACTTTTGTCAGATTGTTACGTTTGTTAAGGTATTTAAATGTAGGTCACTTACAACATTGCGTCTATCTTCTTTGTTTATACGACTGACCAATCACAATGTGTCAAGCGATGTTTAAATCAAGGTTGTGAGCTTGAGATAAACACCAATCCCATTATATACATTTGTCAATATAAACTAAGCATTGTATATGGTAACGGAGACTATGATTATTTAAATATTTAGATAATTTGCTGCTAGGTGTACAACAAATAAGTTCAATTATATGGATTACGTCTGCTGTCATCATATTTATTCTATTTGGCGATCATCCATTATACTGATGATAAACACGATTATGGACTTTAAGTAAACAAGTTTTATATTTTATATCAGTCACAATAAAAGCAGACTTTCTACCAATTACATGTATTGGTGCATTTCGATCTATCTTGGAAATTATCAGAGCAGAACGCAAAAATTATTAATGGTGTTCAAAATAAAATGAACAAGTTATTATAGTTAACTAAAATTTGGCAGTCATCCATTATAGTTTCGCCAACAAATGCTTTTACTTTAAAAATTGTACCTAGTGAGAATACTTTAAATCAAGTCTTCGAGTTTTAGGTAAACACGAATGCAAATGTATTTAAACAGTCGTCGAATAACATAGCAAAGCTGTCGTCAGTCTTTCGTTCAGACGCGTTTCGACTTTCCAAGATTATCATCAGATTACAAAGGCAAAAAGGGATTGGTGTTTACTTCAAGCTCGCAAACTTGATTTAAATAATTGTTACAAGCATCCCCGCAATCAATGACTGTTTAACTGTATTACCTAGTGAGATGTCAGTAATTTTATTAACAGGCTATATGAGCGCTTACGTTTACTATGTAAGCTATTTTTTATTTAATAAATGCAATTTTGGTGCATTGACGTGATTTTTGCACGCAAGTTTGTGAACCCGAAATAAACCATAATCACTTTGTAAATACGCAATGCCAGTTGAAAAACTAGAATTTTGCACGTTTACACGCAAATCTACGTTTATTTTTGTTATCAAAGCATGACAAAAGATCAGTTAGTAATCATTGATCCTCTGAAGTTGTTAATTCGCTACAAATACTCAAAACGTCTAAGTAAGTGTTGCTGACGCTCAAATTTTCAATACAATAAGATTAGCAGTATCTTGTGATTGGCAGTGTTGATTGGTCTGAAAATGACCATTACATAATTCATAAAAAATCATGTCTAACATTACTGTGGTAGTCACACACTGATGCATTCTTGCACAAGCACAAGCAGAATGTCGACATGACGATTAAAACAATCACAACAAGTAGATAGCGCATATTAACTTGAAAGAAGTGACGTGTACGTGCTTAATATCTGAACACAGCTGTCTACAGAATTAATCATTTCAAACAGTCAAAATGCACGATTTTGTAATAGAAGGGCGTGAAAAAGAATGAAGGCTAAACGTAGAAAGCGATAACCAAAACTCGAAACCGGAATAGGATTGAACTTAATAAACAATCCGATTTAATTAAAGTTAATTTTATCGGTTGATGGTGGTTGATAATTTTGACAAATAAGATATATTTGAAAAAAACGATTTCAGTTTTAATTCAAGCAGAAACTGTCAAACTTGACCAGATACTCTAATACTCCTTTCAGCTATTACTGATTGTGCGGAGGATGATAAGAATTAGTCAAATAAAGTTCGCAGAACTGAAAGAAGCACCAATCTATCTTTAAAGCGATCATTCCGTTTTGCAAAACTACCGTCAGTTAACGGAGATGGTATATTTAGGTTACGCTTGGTCACCAACAGAGCCGCTTCCATCTAATAAACTGCTAGTGTGCATGAAACGCGTGCAAACGAGGTTACATTTAATTTCATGCTGACTATGATATATCCTTCCGGTCCTATTTTAATTGCCATGCGACAAGGTAAACAATACCTAATTAATTAATTACATATGTCAGTATAAACTAAGAATTGTATAGTATAGAAAAGGCAATTCATCCAGTAGACCAATTTCGTCCTCATTTTCAAAACTCATCAACTACTGTTCAGAATTTGCCGCGGACAGGGCTCAAACCTGGGCAAGTCTGCTTCGGAATCTAGTGCTCTAACTATTGAACCACCCTGCCGCACAGTGGTTACAGAACCAGATTCCGAAGAAGACGTGCATGGATTCGAGCCGTCTGCGGCAAATTCTGGCCAGTACGTGATGAGTTTCCAATAAAGACGAAACCTGTCTACTGGATGAATTGCTTTTTCTACACTATACAATTCTTAGTTTATACTGACATATGTAAGTAATTAATGGGTCAGGTACTTATATCAAGATCGTAACCCTGATCAAAATAAATTTTATCACCGCCCGCGCAACCAATGTTCGTATAACTAAACAATACCTAATACCGAATTTCATCAATAGTTCGGCGGAAACCTGAAACACGCTGAACGATCCGAAACAAACCAATTTTGAAATTAGAGACTCGGTTCGCAAATCTAATAGTCACGCAGATAATGTACTTGCCTTCAGTGCTATCTAAATAATTTCTATATACAGTTAAGAACTTTTTGCAGCTTTCGTCTTATACCGATCAAGTAAAATGTACGCGAGATAACTAGACGTAACGCGATAGTGATGTAATTTTAAGATAGTAAAATGAACTGTGTTTGGATCCATGCTAGTCAATGTTTTGGCTGGGTTATTAAAAAAAGAACAGCAAAGACATTTTACAAACTTGCGTCATAATTCTTAAATGTTGGGGTTTTTTGCCCAGTGCTGCCCTTCTTGTTGTGGATTTGAACGCATTTTTCTTGTGCGGGATAATTGATAGCACTCATAGTTCGGTAAAATCTTGAATCCTGTCCATTTTCAAATAAGTAGCTGATGATGAACTCAAATATGAAGGGACAAGTGCAACGTCATTTTCAGACAAGCAGCTGATGATGAAATCAAAAATGAAGGGAAAACTGAGAACCCATCAATCAAAATGGAGAGGATTCAAGATTTTACCGACCTACGAGTGCTATCAATTGTCCTGCACGAGAAAAATGCGGTCAAATCCACTACGTCAGTTCACGTAGGAAATAATTTTCATCATCAATTTTTGTTGCCACAGTGCAGCAGAAGACAAATTATCGCAAAACAACAGTAATTAACGAAAAAAGGCTACAAAATAATGTGAAGAATAAAGTGAAAAACCATACTATGAATTGCAAAAATTAATGCAGATTAGCAGCCTTATAAAGATCACTTAGATTGCTGTTGGGCTATGAAGAGGACGAATGGTTGAAACGCGCCAATAAGTGATAAGTCTGCTGTTTTAAGAGAAGTAAAAACTAGGAAATCGGATTTCATTTCATGTCTGCAAACTTTAATCAAACAATTGCCGTCATTACAGAATAATGTGTACAAATTTGGCTAAAACTTGAAAAAGCCTGGTGACGTGTTATAGATGACAAATGACTGCAAGTTTTCAAAAATATTCCCGTAAAATGGAATTTATCCAAGACTGCTATAAATAAGAACCATGGGTCTAATTTTCAAATAATTATAAATGCACAGCGTTTTAATTTCTATTTGTCAGTCCAATAATAAAGGTCGAAACCCGTCAGTAAGTGAACTTGATACAAACAATAGTCCCATTTTATTTATTGAGCCTCAAAAGTTAGCAAAACTACTGCCACTCGCGTGTGTTGTCTATTCTAGACATTCTATGGTCATCAAAAGCACGACAGCAAAATAAGTAACTAAGATTACCGTCTGCACAGTCAGATTTGCGAACTTGATACAAACAATAATAAAGTGTGCAGCTGAACTTTTAACCAAGAACAATGTGTGTAAGACTACTAGGAGAGTGAGCCGCATTTCTGAGTTTTCATACCTTACACATACATTGCGTCTTGATCCTCGTTAGTCAGTTTGCCGTCGTACTCTGATGGTGATCATGGCAGGTTGAAACGCGTCGGTACCTACGACACACGATTATCTTGCTATTTTATGAGACAGATTAAATAAAATGTGTTTTGTGCTGCAACCCAGTCCGCTAAATTGATTTAAATAATTGTTATTACTACCTGCACATTCAATTATTTCTTGATATTTTTTGGTTGGGATACCTGTTAAAAAGCTGAGATAAGATTTTATGTCAACTTCGTTAACTTGATTGAAATAATTACTTAAATCAGTTTGCGAGCTTGAAGTAAGCACAAATCCCACCGCATTTAACCAGTCGCCCAACAAAAGCACAACTACCGTCAGTCACAGGTACTGACGCGTTTTGACCTTCCATGATCATCATCACGGTATGACGGCAAACTGCCTAGCGAGGATCAAACCACAATGCATATATTTGGAAAGTCAAAATAAACTGACGGTAGTTCTGCTATTTTGATTGACATCAGTTAAAATACAATTGGATTGGTGTTTACTTTAAGCACACAAATATGATATAAAGAATTGCTTTCACCAGCCACGCAATCAATGATTATTTAATTGTACTATCTATATGTATGTACCGAAACCCTCAAAAAACGTTCGTGACTGCATAAAAATTGTGCAGCCGACATTTCCAGTCAAGTACAATGTAAGCGAGACTACTAGATGCGAGAGCGGCATATCTAATTTTGTTTTCCATATATATTAATTGAGGTTTGTTCCTCAATAATCAGTTTGCCGTCGTACTCTGATGATGATCATGGAGGTCGAAATGCGTCAGTGTGTTGCGACTGGCAGTAGTTTTCTTATGTTGTTCGACATATGTTTAAGCACAATCGCAAAGAATTGTTACCACCATCCGCTCAATCAATTATTTTTTAATTGGATTTTCTAAAGCTCTTGACAGAAAAAAAGCAATAAAACTTTGGCACTTTTTCAATTTAAATTACTTTATTGACAAATTTTCATTAACGAAGCTAATAGAAATGCAAAATAAATACATCCGATATTAAAGACAAAAAACGCAATCGAACTCATAGTTAAAGATTTGAAAATTGAATAAAATAAATTAATGTACAATTAAGTAAATTAAAAATGGGTGAAAGGCGCAAGACACTTCTAAAAATCAATATTGCCAAAAAAGAAGGGTGACTGCTTACTAATAGAACAGATCGTTTTTCTGTGGGTATTAAGATGAATAACCTGTGCGTGCGTATGTTTATGAGTAATTTTGTTAAAATCCACGAACCTAGTGAAACAGTCTAGAAAACCAATCAAGCGCACCTGCTATTCCTGTCACGCGAGTTGCACTATAAAATTCGAGATCAAAAAAATTAAAAAAAGACAATTATAATAAATATGGCATTAATCGTAGTGCAAACTGTACAACAGAAAACTTAAAAAAGAAAAAACTTCGAAAACTTTTCAACCATTCACAACAGCAGTAAAGAATTAGAACTGTTTGAAAACGACACTAACCTCTCTTTTGAAAGCCGTGCAAAGTCAAGGCTAAAACACAGTTTTAAAGAATATATTTTTGTTATAAAACATATTTTCAACACCAAAATTTGTCCGAATGACATACAAGTACACATGTAGATTAGTTTCTTTTATTTTGCTTCAAATAGAGTCCAATATGAGCAGGAAATCAAATAAAAGTATCATGGCGAGAACTATATTCCAGTAAAAAAGAAATAGTATCGCCGATATTCTTCTTTATTACTTTTCTCGGAGCTGGCACACAATGGAAAACAATCGTTACCAACTTCAGTTTAAGCCGCATAAAAAATAATTTTGAATACATTATGCAATTCTAATACTATCATGAATCACAGTTTGAAATTACAATGTCCGGTTTAGAAAATCGTTTTTCCTTATTGAACAAATTTGAATGCATAACATAAAACAAAAGATATACCACTTAGTGTTCAACTTTTATTGGACAACGAATCAATGTAAGATTATGAAAGCACGATGTTTTTAAAGCATACTAAAGGCGATTGCCTGCATTTCTTTAAATTAGAAGTTCTAAAACAATTTCGATGAAAAATTTCAATTTACTACGTACGCGCATTATCTCATATTATACAGCTCAATGAATACAACTCGGAATAAATCAAACTAAAAAGTAAGTGAGATTTAAACGAACATTAGTTGCGCGGGCGGTGATATCGATTAATTTTAATCATTACGACATACGTGTCAGTACAAACTAAGTATTGCATAGTGTGGAAAAGACAATTTATCCAGTAGACCTGTTTCGTCCTTATTGGGAACTCATCACGAACTGTTCAGAATTTGACTAAAGAAAAGGCTAACCAAGAAACATCATTTAGTATAACAGAAAACTGTGTGTAGTATGCTTCTGGATGGCTCAGTGGTTAGAGTACAGATTCCGAAGCAGACGTGCCCAGGTTCGAGCCCTGTCCGCGGCAAATTTTTGTTAGTATGCGATGAGGTCCAAATAAGGACAAAACCGGTCTACTGGATGAATTGCCTTTTCTACACTATACAATAATTAGTTTGTACTGACAAATGTGTATTCATAATGGGTCAAATGTTCAAATCAAGATCGCAACCTTGATTTAAAAAAAAACTAATTGAGGTTTGTTCTTCGATATTTATAGTTAATTTGGCCACCAAATTGAACGACTCGTCATACTACGATGCCCTGCAGTAAAATTTCTGACTATAGTCTTTCAGCTTTATACATGCGTACCTACATGAACTTAGCGTCAACCACATGAAAACAAAAACCTATACCAGCCGAGAGTTAATCTTTTGTGACATGACGAGAATTATAAATCTGAACTAAGGAGAACTAAGAAGGTGAAGTTCTACTTCACTTAGTTTTCGCTGGAACTAAAAATGCCAACAAAGCTAACGAAAGGAGCAACATAATTAATTTTAGCGCAATGTATGATTTATTCTTTTAATATCCAAAAGGTCTCCAAACTGTTTCTGCAAGGAATAGTTAGGATCCACCCACTATCACGTCGAAAACCTCTACTGTTACAGGCGAAAAGTCATAATACTGGATTAATACATACATAAACGGATCTAGATCTGCCACGTTATTGGTCCAAGAAAAGCCTATGCCGACAAAACAGAATTAACTACGCCCCCACACCGGTCTGTTCGTTTCGCTGGGCTCCCACAGATTTTCGTTAGAGCGACTATAATGCGGTGTGATCGGGTGACCGATGTCACAAATAATAGAATTCGTCCACGCGATTGACAACCTACTCTCCTAGCGGTTCAAAAGATTCAACGGAGTTGCATCGGTATACTGGCGAACAGGATGTGTAAACAAACAGCGCAAGCAACCTTCCATAAAACGGTTCGATGGTGGTGACACCATTGTACTGACACTCCAACTAACTGACAAAGCACAAAATTTGCAGTAAGCGTGTGTTATCTTTTAATAAGCAAAACTTTCACTTACCTGATGACAGATTCCTTGAAATCATTAATCTGATCTGGAGTGGCATGCACAAGACCATCTGATCGGGTAATCGGCAAAGTCGAGATGGCAAACGATAACCAGTCCAAGAAAAGCTGTGCGGAACATAGTGAAGTATAATTTATTGATATTTCTGTATTGAAATAAGCTAAACTGAAGATCAAGCTTCAAGTTAAAAATCAATGACTGTGAACCGAGGAATGATTATCACCAACGGGAATTAAGCGTAAATTTTAATTGATCGATAAAAAGGCATACAAAGAATAAGATAGTGTGCGTTCTGCCAAATACTTCTGATAGCTATGCATCTGCACACAGGAGCGGAGAGCGCGTTAAATTTAAAAAAGCTAACTAACTTGAGAATAACAACATTAAGAGCACAAAAACGAAGAATTAAAATTAGCTAGATTTAGGCTATCTGCATGTTCAGTCAATCGACACGCGACGCTATCCACCTAGCATTTTTCCGTTATGTGCACCACAAAATCCAAGGCGAGTTACTAATTTCTGATGGATAAAATGCATGAGCCCGAATGCATATTTTGCACAATTATGAGGCAGTGATGGTGTTGTATTCATTAATATATATATATATATATATATATATATATATATAAATGTATTATGTATGAATGTGAATATGTATTTATGTATATAATGTATGTATAGAAGTATGCATGTATGTACAATATATATATATATATATATATATATATATATATATATATATATATATGTATATATATGCATGCAAACTGGAACTTAACGTTGGTATGATAGCTTTAGAATCTTTATGACACATAGGCTAGAGTGGGGATGAATCTGTGTTTCTAACGTTTCATACGCTATAAATTTCAATGACGAGGTTTAGGCTAAGTTTGGCTCTCCATTAGGAGTGAGTGATAGAGTACTTTTACCGCCAAAACATTATGTTAAGTGATAAGGAAGCGTCAGTAGTTTACGCGTATATAACTTTTTACGGTGCTTATGACGTATGCATGATCAAATAGATTGCAAAGATTCGTCACAGATCTAGATTTATGTCAGAATTAAGCTCCTTCCAATTTGAAACCTCCAATGGAATTTAAAGTGGTCAACGACCTCAATTAGACCACATCCCGATGTTTTAGTTCCACGACATGATTAAAAATTTCAGCTGTTTAGACCAATACCTCTGCCAGCCAGTCGTTTAAAATAAAACGAAAGTCAAACTTGAGTTACCACACATTATTAAGGAATTAAAACAATTATTATGCAAACATGGTTTGAGTAATCCTAAGTAAAATTTTTTTAAAATAAAATTTTCTTCGTATAAATAAAATTAAAGATATCTGTTAAATCTAAAATTAATACTAAAATTACGCATAATAATCTATTCATAAATTATTTATTTTATTAACAATAAAATAACAATTTTTTCTATCAGCGCGACGTCTAATTTCACTGCTACATTATGCGCCTCAAAGAGCCACTTAAACCACAGGTCAGTAGCTCGCCTACACATGGCGAATCTGACATCAGAAAAAGAAGAGGAGACGAAGGCATCACGGACAGCAATACAAAAGTCGTTAGATAATAACGCATAATTACCAAATAAACATGAAAAAAATTATATTAGGAGACACAGAAAATACGACGGAGAAAAATTCCAATTTTTAAAATAGAGTGATTTATGACGGGGACCTAGGTAAAATGAGTACACTTACATTAACCATTATGGTCAAGTCATCTTTAGGGCAAGGCAACATCGGCAATACAAGATGATAATTTCATAATATATGATGATACTTATTTATTTATTCATGGGTGTTTATAGGCTGGTAAGTACGTGTATGTATATATGTATATACGTATGGTGTATACATGGATGTATAAACGTATATTGTGAATTTATGCATGTATTAGGAATTTTTGTATTTATTTATGTATGTAGGCATTTTGTGTATGTATTTATGCATCTTTTCTTCCACGCACGTAAATTTGTTTATTTATCTACTTGGAACACTAGTTGCTAATAATATTCAGTATCATAATGACTAATACTAAAATGTTTATTGCGCAATTTATCATAGATTTATATTTACTATGAGCCATATAATAACTCTATAATCGGTAGGACTGTGAGGATATTAAAATACAGAACAATGATCTACTGTATAAATTATGAAGTGGGAAACACAAAAAACGCACATCAATACATGTAACAACAGCTAGACAAAATGGAGACGAATTAATACTTGAATCTCTATTCTGTACTCTCAAGACAAGAGTTAGTGTGAGAAATTTAAGCCTGTAAAAATGTAAAGACAAACTGTGTAAAGCCGAAAATCATGGAACCAAATAAGATGGCGCATTTTAAAACAAGCCTTACGAAATGCGCCCAGCGGATTCACGCGAGGCACTAACGCATAGTTCCGTAGAACATTTTTCACACACTATTAACGATTTCAACCATCAATTACCTTAACGGTGTTAAAAAAACACAAAAAATTTTGCACTTACTTCCTGCATGGTGATGTCTCTAAGGTAGTATAGAATATCGCCAATTTCAGTTAGACGTTCACCAGGAACACCTAGACAAGCTGCTTGAATCGCTGCCGTCACAATACGCTTACCACCACATCCGTTCAATACAGGAGTTGTATTTCCGTCTATGGAAATTTCTAGTGGCGCTGTAGACCTATTCAAGCAAGTGTTTAAAAAACAAATAGACAATAAAAATAAAAGTCAATAAAACGAATGCTAATGCAGGGCAAAGTCAAAAAGCTTCCTAAAGATGAGGATTCAGTTAATGCCATCCAACAATGATCAAGCAAAATAGTCATCATGATGATAAGCACACCAACTAATAACAAATAAAATAAACTTTTATAATTTATAAAAGACTAGAATTCTAGAAATAACGGTAATGCTATGAAATACTCGAGAAATAACTTCTGAAGGAATAAATTAAATCTACGCGTATCAGCGAGAGGTACTTATGCACATATAAATGACAGAAACTAAGCATACACTCCATGATAAAGTTGAACATTAAACTGCAAAGCAAAACTATAAAACATTTAAAGCTGCAAAATATGTTTCTGTACCAATCGCCGGAAAAAACCAAAAAAACATTTGTAATGCGACAAAACAATAGAACAAATATGTTGCATAGACGCCATAAAGTGCACCAATACCTATATATGTAAGCACAAAAAATGTACACTGTAAGAAGTTGCAGCACATTTCAAAGGTCACAGAGATACTTGTCTGGATATTAAAATTATACAAAACCTGACTGATCATGTGCCAGATAACCTTAGCACTCATTCTTATATTAAGCCCTTAGTATAAGACAATAGCAAATCATTAAGTTTCACCTGAATTTCATTTCAAAAACCATGTCGACCAACACAGAGTTGTTGAACGGAAGCAGAACGATATATCCTAAATCCGCACATGTTATTTTTCAAATTGTTTCAGCTGTAAATGAATCCACCGAAAGGAAATATGTAGGAAACAAGTGACGTAACCCCATTAATGCCGAAGTATAATTCTCGCTATAGTGTCTTTAACCTTCCCGATAGTAGAGGTATATAAGAGTAAATCTATTGAAAAATTGTTTCACCCGTCAATTCTGCTATTGACTGTTATCATTAAAATCCGATAACATATACGAGCTGCAGAGAAAGTAACAGGAATTAACTCTCGTCAAAATATGCAGTGGTTTCTCTTCAGTCATTTGAGTACTCGAATAATAATGTGTAAAATTGGCTTTTCGTCAAAATGGTCCTAGCATCAAAGATTATGTTATGTGATGCACATGAAAATATAATTAAACGAACATTGGTTGCGCGGACGGTGATAAAATTTACTATAATCAAGGTTGCGAACTTGATATAAAGACCTGACCCATTAAGTACATACATTTGTCAGTATAAACTAAGAATTATATAGTGTAGAAAAGGCAATTCATCCAGTAGACTGGCTTCGTCCTTATTGGGAACTCATCATGTACTGTCCAGAACTTACCGCGGACAGGGATCGAATCTGGGCATATTCTGTAGCAATAAGGCGTGACGCTGAGAAATATCCAGCTCCGAGATTACTGGTCTAACCCTCCTTCGTATTCGGCTATTCACCGGAGCTGCCTAGTAAACGGATATGCAGAATGTGTAAATAACCTTCTAAAAAGGTACCACAAGCACAATCTCGTTCCATAAAAAGATGTGATGAAGATAGAACATTCAAGAACGGTCGAATAGAATTAGTAGGTTCGTAAATTTTGCTCTTTATCAATTCTTTCCGACGCACAGCTTTCAATCACATACACTAAACGGAGCAAATACCTCATTTTTAAATCTTTTCAGGAGCTAGCAGTCATGCTGTCACCTTCCACGGTTCCGCAGAATAAAAGACATACAGCACACTGGTTTTAAAGAAATTTGACTTGGTATTTTGTGAAGTAACGTTGATTAAATCGTGTTTTGCATAATTTAACAAAACAAAGCTCCAAAGAGCTTATATGACTGGAAATCTCATCATTGATCCTTGCTAATAAATCGTTAACAGAAGGACATCATTCAGCACAATCCAAGTCTTAGAATTAAAATGGAACATAAAAACAGCTTTAGAGGCGTTCACTTTTAGACTAAACATGATTAGCGAAATAAATGGCTCTTGGGACTTAGTATACTCCTCATGCCAAACATTACAGCATCGGCATAGAATTGAGGCTAGTCAGATGGTCACGACAACTTATTTCCATAAGGGTGTGTTGCACTAACGACAGCATTGATAGCATCGACAGCATAATTCAAAAAAAAATTGAAAGAAATTATACAACTTTATCGAACATCGGAGTTAATCATATAACGACGCTTTAAGTGTGAATATAAGGCGATTATTCGTTTTTCCGTCGTACTCTGATGGTGATCATGGAAGGTCGAAACGCGTCAGTGCATTGCGACTGGCGATAGTTTCGTTATGTTGTTCGATGAATGGTTAAATACAATGGGATTGGTGTTTACTTCAAGCTCGCAAACTTGATTTAAAGAATAGTTACCAACAACCGCACAATCAATGATTGTTTAATTGTATTGTCTATATATGTATATGTGGCGAAAGCTACAAACAATTTATGTTCGTGACTGAATAGAAATTGTGCAGCCGACATTTCCAGTCAAGTTCAATGTATGCAAGACTGCTTGAGGTGAGAGCCGCATATCTAAATTTGATTTCCATATATATTCAATGCGGTTTGATCCTCGCTAGTCGGTTTGCCGTCGTTCTCTGATGATGATCAAGGAACGTCGAAACGCGTCAGTGCGTTGCGGCTGGCGGTAGTCTTGTTATGTTGTTCGAGGACTGGTTAAATACAATGGGATTGGTGTTTGCTTCAAACTCTCAAACTTGATTTAAAGAATTTTTAACACCACCCGCGCAATCAATTATTGTTTAATTGTGTTGTCTATATATTTGTGTGTGGTGAGAGCCGCATATCTAATTTTGCTTTCCATATATATGCAATGCGGTTTATCAGCGTTGCCTTTTCGTTGTATCTGCATATGCTCCTACCGATTGCAGTTCAGAAGAAAGCAAGGACGCTTTTTACTCCGAATTAAGCTCCTTACTAAGTAAAGTACGAAGTTCGGATATAGTCCTGGTTATGGGTGACATGAATGCTCAAGTTGGTCGCTTAAGCAACACAGAATTTCATTTAGGTGGAAGATACACTCTAAGCTCGACTCGCAATGATAATGGTGAACGGCTTTTGGATAGCTGCGCTGAACATAGACTATATTTAAGTAGTACAAATTTCAGACGTAGTGTTAAACGTTGTGCTACATGGCGTCCTCCAGCACCCGGACAAAGGTGGACTCAAATAGGTCATGTAGCAATTAGTTATAGATGGCGTGGTTGCATCCAGGACTGTCGCTCTTTTTGGAACACTTATGTCGACTCCGACCATGCACTTATCCTTTGTAGATTTGCTCTAAAATTTTCCGCGAAAATAATTAAGAATAAACCTCAAATTGATGTAGGCAAACTCGAACAACCGTCCATCCGACAAAACTATGAAAATATTCTAAAGGCTAATCTAACTGGTCTGAATAGCGAAAATCCGACTAAACTATGAAAATATTCTAAATGCTAATCTAACTGGTCTGAATAGCGAAAATCCGAATATACTTTGGTCCAAGATAAGTTCCACTATGCACAATGCAGGTACTACTGTATGTGGCATAGCAGGCCCCCGTAGAAATAATCACTGGCTCTCTGTAAAATCTATGGAGATACTCGAAATAAGGCGCCAAATTCCATCTGGCTCGATTCATAATAATACCCGTCGCAATATAAGACGCCAACTTAAACGCAGTCTAAAAGGCGATCTCGAAAACTTTTGGAGCAGAAAGGCTGAAGAAATGGAATTAGCTTTCGCGTCAGGTAACAGTCGCTGTTTGTTCCAACTTATACGCACAACAGGTCCGAGAAAGTTAAAAGTTAGCGAAACTATAAATGATAGTAACAACGAATTAATAACAGATAAAATAAGTCGTCTTGACATGTGGGCTGAACACTTTAGAGATCAATTTTCTTGGCCACCCGCGTCAGTTCCGCTTCCCGAAAGCATGTCTGCATCAACAGTGTGGAATGTTAGTCCCGAAGAACCATCCGAGTTAGAAGTACGCGATGCAATCCTATCTCTTAAGCGTCGCAAAGCCGCCGGCCCCGATGATCTGCTTCCGGGATTGTTTAAGGATGGTGGCGATATAATTTCAGGAGCGTTGACCAAACTTTTTCATACTATATGGAATGAGGAAACCGTACCATTTGACTGGAATGAGTCGACCATCATTCCCATCTTCAACAAAGGCAATCGTAATTCGTGCGATAACCATCGTGGTATAAGTTTGACTCCGGTCGTATCAAGGTTATTTGCTTCGATTATCCTACGTCGTCTTAGCGCTTCACGTGAATCACAAACAAGAGAAGAACAGGCCGGATTCCGCGCAGGACGAGGTTGTATAGATAATATTTTTACGTTAAGGCAAATTCTCGAACAGAGACATTTATATCACCGTCCCACAATAGTCGTCTTTCTAGACTTCAAGGGTGCATTTGATTCGGTGGATCGCAATGTTTTATTCCATATCTTGTCGAAAAGCGGTGTGCCCACTAAATTTGTTAATATTATACGAGCTCTCTACACAAATACTTCTGGTCGCGTTAAGGTCTACAACGAATTAACGCATAACTTTACAACCAGCAGTGGTGTTCGTCAAGGTTGTCCACTTTCCCCATTTTTGTTTAATTTTGTAATCGATGCTATTATGAACAACACTCTCTCACACATTCAGGACGCTGGAGTTGAAGTTCTCCCGGGAGATAAACTAGTCGATCTTGACTATGCGGACGATATCGTACTATTATTCGACAATCAGCATGCTGACCAGACCACCTTAAATAGATTAGCAAACGTTGTTCCGTCTTTCGGTATGAAATTCGCACCCTCTAAATGTAAGATACTGTTACAGGATCACCCATCACTCACTCCAACGTTGCGACTGCAGAATGAAGATCTTGACATAGTCGACAGGTTTACATATCTTGGGAGCTCTATCAATAACGTAGGCAATATGTCCGACGAGGTGAGAATACGGATCGCGAAAGCTAGAGTAGCTTTCTCGAACCTTCGTCATTTATGGAGAAACGCGAATATTTCATTTGCCTTAAAGGTCGTGTTTACAATGCATCTGTACGCGCAGTCTTACCATACGCTAGTGAAACTTGGCCTCTTAGAGTTGATGATCTGAGACGCTTACAGGCATTCGATCATCGTTGTTTGAGAAGTATAGCACATGTTGGTTACCAACAACGAATAACTAACGTTGACATCCGTAGACGTATTTTTGGATCTGACAATAAGTGCTCGTCTTTAGAAAAGCAAATAAGGCTCCATCAACTTCGTTAGCTCGGTCACGTTTTGCGTATGCCCTCATTCCGATAGCCCAATAGAGCTGTTCTCTCATCCAGCACCAAATTGGCGTAAGAAACAAGGTGGGCAGATTTTGACATGGCAGAAACAATTAAAGTCACTTACATCCAAATTGGGTAGTATAGGATCCACTCGTCTGCCGGGATGGGGTCCTCGTGCACATCACAGTTCTTGGTTAGAAACCCTTAGCGATATGGCAGCGAATCGAGCTCAGTGGCGATCTTGTTGCAGATGTATAGTAGAATCATCTTCGTAACTTTCTTTTCTTAGTAGGGCAAAGTTAGCTGCGAGGTTCGGTTTATTTATGACGTGATACGGTGAAATCCGCAAGGAAGCTGTGTTGCTGATGTTGCCTTGCCCGAATGCTAACTTGGCCATAATGGTGTTGTGGAGAGGTTTAGTTTGCATCATTTCTGTGAGTTATCCTCATAAATTTACTCATAGTAGCAAGGTATTCCTTCTCTCTCTACCCCCTCTCTCTCCTTCGTAAATCTCAATAATAATTTGTCTAAATTTACTTATATACTTTTTTTCACTCCTTATGGTTATATGGCAGTGAAACATTAGTCACTTGATTTTTGCGTGGCTAGAAATGATGATGATGATGATTGTGGTTTGATCCTCGCTAGTCAGTTTGCCGTCGTACTCTGATGATGATCATGGAAGGTCAGTGCGTTGCGACTGGCGGTAGTTTTGTTATGTTGTTCGACGACTGGTTAAATACAATGGGATTGGTGTTTTCTTTAAGCTCGAACACTTGATTTATAAAAAGTATTAGTCACTCGTTTGAAAGAATTAAATAATCGAATGAATTTGATCGGTACTCCATCAATAAGTAAAATATCCTACGCGAAACGGAATCGAAAGAATCTTAATAGTCAAGAATAGCAAGAGTAAAAGGCGGCCGATTCTGCTAGCGGAGATAGTGTGATGAAGCGTATGAATTTGCTCCACGCCATCCATTCGCTGTCTAAACCTTACCTGGATTGGACTGGTTCGCTTCTCTTGTTCTTCAAAAATCCGTCTGATAAAATCTATAACCATTTTTCGAGTAGCACAGATAAAACTATGACAAGAATGTTAGTCTCACCTTTTTTACGATTGGGCACCACAACGGTACTTTCCTCTTATTTAGGATAGATTCCTTTCTCCAAATACACGTTGTTTATAGATGACGTTTTGTTGCATGATGAGTCAAGCTTCTGAACGTAGTGAAGCTCGTAATCTCTCGGCAGAATGACTACTACTAAGACGCCGGATTTGAGCATAAAATAAAAGAACCTCACGCTTCTATACAATTTCTCACTCATTAGAAACTTTGAGCCATTACCGATCCTCCTACACCGCAAGGCTGGCAGGAAACACCTCGTGAGCTAGGGTGCGAACTCCTCGTAATTTCGCTTGCTTAATAGCCCCCATTATGGTCAGATTTTACCATCAAAGACAAGCCGAGACTTGCGTAAGCGTTTCCTTAATAGCGTTCTAGATGCCGTTTGTTACACCATCGGCTGAAGTTACAGATATTTTAGCAGAAGAATTGGCATGTTCAAACTCGATTAGTTTAAACCTTATTCGGACCTCTTCACGTAACGTCCAGAATTTTCAGCGGATAGGGCTCAAACCTGGGCACGTATGCTTTACAATCTGTTGCTTTAACCACTGAGCCAATATGCATCACACTACACAGAATTTTCAATTTGATACTAACTAATGTTTCTTGGTTAGCCTTTCGTTTATGTAGAGTTTATATGGCATCTTCATAAGACTAAGGTTCCAACTAACCACTTCCAGTTTGTTGTTAAAGAACATACACCAGACTTCCTGGAGAAGTGGTATTGAATTGAACATTTATATAATTAAACGAACATTGTTTGCGCGGTTGGTGATAACAATTATTTTTAATCAAGGTTACAATCTTCATATAAACACCTGTCCCATTATGTATATACGCCTGTCAGTATAAACTAAGCTTCATATAATGCAGAAAAGGTAACATTCAGTTGACCGTTTACGTTCTTATTATGATCTCTTCACGTTCTGTCCAGAATTTGGCGCGGACAGCGTTCGAAACTGAATAATTGAAATTTTTGTGAAACGTGCAGAGGGTTGCTCCGTGGTTAGAGCAGTGAACTCCAAAGCCAACGTGCCGGGTTCGAGCCCTGTGCGTAGCAAACTCCTCACAGTACGTGAAGAGTTCTAAATAAGAATGAAATCGGTATAGTGGATGCTGTGCCTCTTCTACATTATACAACGCTTAGTATATACTGAAAAATGTATGCATATAATGGGACGGGTGTACATATAAAAATCGCAACCATGTGTTGTGTCCACCTATATTGGATGGTCCACGTACCCGTATGTCGTCTGTGTTTATTATCAGCGTATCGTCCAGACGAGACTTAATTATGCCTAATTCTGCAGTTAAATTATTCATTTGAGAAGTCAGTCCCTGAATCAACGTTTCCAACCCATCAGAAGCCATTTTAAATGTACCACACATGCTTTATTTTTACTCAATTATATATAGAATTTTGCTCGCATAACGAGCATCGATTTAATAAAACAAATTTACAATATTAATTAATTTATGTTCACTTCGGCTCGAAGTCTGCTTTTATCATTGGGCTGACTGCTTCATTCTTATACGGGCGCTCTGCGAGGAATTTCTGTTGAAATAATGTCTGCCCTAGATAAGACTCTCTGTTCATTATTTGTCTTAAAGGTGGCTATTGCCACATCTCCCTCCCCCCTCAGGAATCATCTTTGGCACTCTGCTTAAACGATCCAGCTCAACAGCTCTTGGTCCATCGGGCATGCTAACAAAAAGAATATTGTGCACTCAGTCCACCCTATTCACGCGATACGGCCCATCATTGACAGCCTGCAGTGCCATGGGCTCGACCTTTGCTACCATGACATAGTCGCCGACCTTTAGGCGAGTGCGTGTCGGTTGCCTTGCATAGCCTTGTCGCTGTGTGGCGCAAACATATTCAGTTAACTGTTTTAGTCGCTCCTGAATATCCGCTATGGTGCAGCGCTCATGGGATCCTTGGATTACAGGTTCACCTGGCAGTCTTGTGTCCTCCATAGACCATGGTCGTTGGAGCGAATCTTGTAGCTGTTGAGACTGTAAAGCGCATGGCCCGCTCGACCAAATGTAATTTGTCTCTCCACGTTCCCGGGCTCTCGTGGCACCAACATCGCAGTACCTCTTTCATCGTCCTATGTGCGCGCTCAGCAGTCGCATTGGTTTGCGGGTGATAAGTGGCTGTGCGGGAATGCTTTATGTCAAGGTCTTTGCACCACTGATTAAATTCTTTCGACTCAAACTGTGCGCCTGATCGGTAACAATAACTTGTGGTGCACCGAATCGACTGAGCCATCGCTCTTCTAAGCACGTTATAATCTTTTCTGTTGTGATCTTCTTCAGTGGTACAAACTCGACCCATCGGGTAAACTTATCGACCATGGAAAACACATAGGACACGCCGCCGCGAGCTACCGGCAGTGGACCTACCAGGTCGATATGCAGAAACTCGTTCCGTGCAGTGGCATTGAAAGCAATCGGCGTGACGTTTTCTCGTTTTTGTGGTTTACAACGTTGGCATGTAGTGCACTGTTGACAATAGCTACGAATTTCTTTGGACATGCCAGGCCAATACAATCGTGACTGCAATGTCTCAATGAGACGCCGAGCGCCGGGATGTCCCAACGTTTCATGCCAAAAAGCCATTAATTCTGTTCTTATAGATTCTGGCACAAACAATTGCACTGTTTGTCCTTCTTTCCGCACCAACAGACCGTTCTGTAGGCTCAACGTTTTATATGGTGCAGACACCACTGTGCCGTTTTTAATTGATTGACTATTTCCTGACACGTGGCATCTTTTCCTTGTTCTTCAGAGACTTTTATAAGTGGCGAAACACGTACAGTGGAAATTCTGCTGAGCATATCGGCTGCCGCATTCTCGATGCCTACTCTATGATGAATTGATATATCGTATTCTTCCAGTTCCTCTATGGCTCGATTTACTCGTTTCTTCTCAATACATAATGATCTCCAATGCACTAGCGCTTTGTGGTCGGTAAAGACGTCTACGTGTCCCCCGATGACAAAATGTGTAAACTTCTGTAGCGCCCATTGTACGGCAAGTAATTCCTTTTCTGTGACGGTATAGTTCTGTTCCGCCTTAGTGAGTGTGCGACTTATATATTGCGCAGGACGTCCGTCAGCTTGTAACACCGCTCCTATCCCAATATCTGACGCGTCTGTAACAATTGACATATTACCTACCGGGAAAGTCAAAATAGTTGCCTCTATTAATTTCTGCTTGCATAGCACAAACGCTTCTTGAGCCTCCTCCGTCCAACGAAATGGTATCTTGGCACTAGTTAACTGAGATAAGGGCTGTTGTGTAACCGCCATCCCTGCGAGGTATGGTCTATAGAAATTCACCATACCAATAAACCGGCGCAATTGTTTTCTAGTAGTAGGCACCGGATAATCCCTGATAGGTTGTACATTCGAATCTAACGGCATGCATCCAGTCCGCTGAGACTAAGTGCCCCAAGAACCGCACTTCTTGACCTATCTGAACCTTTTCTGGATTAAAATGTAATCGCCATTATACAGCTTTGGCCAACATCTTCTGCAGCCTCACACGTAATTCGTGTTCAGTAGTGGCCCATATAATAACATCGTCCACGTAAGCTGTTGTACAAGTTAAGTCAGACACGAACGAGTCCATCATTCTTTGGAACACTTTCGGTGCGTTTTTAAGGCCAAATGGTACCCGGGTGAATTGGAAATGACCTTGGGGTACTTGTACCGCTAACTTCCATCGGTCTTCGGGCCGCACGCCTATTTGCCAAAATCCCTGTTTAAGATCAAGCACAGCAAACCATTTGCCTCCCGCTAGCTGTAAGAACAGATCACGCAGAGTCGGCATGGGATACGGGTCTGGTTTAGTTACTGAGTTCAATTGCCTGAAATCAGCCGCCGGTCGGAGCGAACCATCCTTTTTCGTAACGTAAACCATCGGAGCACGAAAAACAGATGATGACGGTTCAAGAATGCCGGCTTCTATCATTTCTTGGGTTGCTCGAGTCGCTGCTGCTAATTTCTTTGGAGGAGCACCATATACTTTTGGTGGTTCGTAACCTTCATTTAGTTCTAGCCATAGCTTAAACTGGTCGACCGTCGGCCCTGGACATTCGCTGCAATCAGGCAGTTGGAATATAATGTTATATTGGTTTCGAAGATTTTTCCACCACCCAGGCAGACAACTGGTCTCCTCCTGCATCTTAGGGGTACATATTGACTTTATTGAATTTATTCTCTCAGGCCTCGATATGCATACACGCTTATTTTGACAGTCTATCGTCTTAACCCATTTTCTAATGAAATCAAGTCCCAATAAGGGCGTTTGCGTATTCGCAACAACAAAAGACATATGATAGACATTTTCATTTATTAACAACTTCGTGTCCCAACTCGCCCACAGCCACCATCGATGCGCCCGATGCCTGACATAAACTTGCTCTCGTAGGTTTTACGTTGTTCAATGGCCAAGTCAATGGTAATACCGACACATCAGCTCCAGTATCCAATTGCATTATTACTGGCTGTCCGTTGAAGAGTTCTAAAAATTTAACTTTAATACAAATCCTTACATTTGGCAATGTTTCCCGCACTTCCTTTTCTTCAAAGGTCATCTGGTTCGGACCACTTTTTTGTTTGTTCTGCTGGTCTTCATTCGATCTATCCTTGTGCTCTGATCTCGCCTTCCTTT
Source organism: Eudiplozoon nipponicum (assembly GCA_029291075.1). NCBI lineage: Eukaryota > Metazoa > Platyhelminthes > Monogenea > Mazocraeidea > Diplozoidae > Eudiplozoon > Eudiplozoon nipponicum. Next base: position 29,929 of record JAQBSW010003282.1, read on the forward strand.
ATTTGTGAGGTTGTGAACCCTGTTTCCCCACTGAACTGGGCGTTCACGAGGAGCAGTACATTGGTTTTGCTGACGCTTATACGCCGTATTCGTTGGAGCTGGAGTCCTTATATATTGGCTTTGATTCCAGTCCACTGGTTGTTGCCTTCTGTCGCGGAATCGATTATTATGCCGCGAAGAATTCCAGTACGGTATGTCGCTCCTGCCAGATGTTGTAACGGGACCCACGCGTGGAGTTGCAGCTGCCACTTTGTTTGTCATCATGGCCGAACTTTGAAGAGCCTGAAGTCTCTCTTCAAGGCCTCCCTGGGCGCTCGATATTGCACCGTATCTGGTAGAATCCAGCAGCATGAACATGATGGCCTCATGCGGTTGCAACCCGGGTAAAGACTCAGTAAGCTTCGAGAACCACCGCTTGATACGTGCCATGGTATTCATGGGCATCTCACCCAGTAATGGTTTCAGGCTGTATAATTTTGAGAACACCTCCTGAGGCCTGGCCCGGAAATGATCCAACACTCGTCTTTTGTACTCTTCATACGTGAGGTCAACCGGCAAATCCAATTGGACTGCTACTGTACGGTCCACTAATTCCTGGACAGCCACACGCACAATAGGTGCTTCTAATGCAAATTCTTAGGCTCGAACTGATGCTTCAAATTTTTCGAACCAAAACTTTGGCCTTTCCACATCTAGTGGTGCCAGCATAGGTTTAAACTCTAATGACTGTCTGAAATAACTCGTCGATTCGGCTGAAAACGCCGGCATATTTCCTGATTCCTCTTCGGCGCGGTCGCCATTGTTGTGTCCATCTATATTGGATGGTCCACGTACCCGTATGTCGTCTGTGTTTATTATCAGCGTATCGTCCAGACGAGACTTAATTATGCCTAATTCTGCAGTTAAATTATTCATTTGAGAAGTCAGTCCCTGAATCAACGTTTACAACCCATCAGAAGCCATTTTAAATGTACCACACATGCTTTATTTTACTCAATTATATATAGAATTTTGCTCGCACAACGAGCATGGATTTAATAAAACAAATTTACAAATATTAATTAATTTATGTTCACTTCTGGCTCAAGTCTGCTTTTACTATTAGGTTGACTGCTCATCTTCTTATACGGGCGCTTCTGTGAGAATTTCTGTTGAAATAATGCCCTAGATAAGACTCTCTTTGTTCATTATTTGTCTTAAAGGTGGCTATTGCCACACTATGATTTAAATAAGAAGTAGTTCATCCAAGAAATGTGACTTGCCGCTCTATTTTCTTGGTTCGAAGCTTGTCAGGTCAATCGTGTAAGTCAATTAAAGAATATTGACAATAAAAACTACTACTACAGCTCCAACTGGTGATCCGGGTATTAAACCGTGCAAAAGATCACTAGTTTAGCGTTAGCATTAACTAACTGTTTATAAATCATCAATTAGCAATAGTTGCTAAGTTTCTCACTCTCATTAACTTAATAAACATTTCAGCGAGCATACTTTTCAAACACTTAGTGACCAAAGAAAAAATTAATCTTACTTGGTAATCCATATGAGGATACGCCTTGCCGCTGCTGAAGATGCACAATTTGGTGCCGGTAGAGTGGAGAGATCGCCTGCACAAGTAACAATCCGGCAATCATTTTCGTTGGCGTAGTTTTCTACAAAGATAAGTATTTCGACTAAAAAATGCGCCGATGTAGCACTTGCATCAGAAGAGGCCGTTAACGCACGAATACCAGCCCGTTTTACTGGATCATCATCTTCTTTCGCATTGTCCATTGATTCACCTTAAAACGCGTAGGTTTAAATACTGGTTTACATAATTAATTACTTTAATAGCTGAGAAATTCGATGTCTAAAGAAAGGTCAATGCAATAGAAACATAATCAATCCAGTAGAAAAAGGTGATGGCAAACGGATCATTAACATCACGAGTCACCACCCGTGCCGGAAACTGCCAAATTTCGCTTTACGTTTAGTCCTGTTAACCACTAGATCAGTGGACCACAGGATACAGCCATGAAAAAAAGAACTAAAGTTGAACCATCTATAACATTACTTTTTAAAAAGATACTGTATACAATATTTAAAAACAATTCTATTAAAAGGAAAAGAGGAAACTAACTACCAGGTTAAAACAAAACAGAAAGTTACCTAGAAAAGCTGCTAAAATGAGAGAAAATTAAGATTCGACAGAAAACTTATATTTGTCGACTCTTAGCACATTCAGGGAAGCCTGTGTGATATGAACGAAAGAGCAATCAAGCGGAACATTTAAATCCAATTTGTAATGTAATGGATGTAAAAATCACGTTGAAATCTTAATAAAGTATTAATTTTCATATAAAATAGACAAAATATTAGCCAACCAATTTCCATGATACGTTTCTATACGGTGAATCATTGCATTTAGACTAAATACCTACATCTTATGAGACACTGACTAGACTAGCCCTAGGGAAAGGCAACAAACTAGGACAAAAGAGCATATGGAAGTTAGCTTAGAACAGGACGAGTATTGCACTCCAGTAGAAAGGCAGAAGCGTCGACAGCCACCTTACTCATGGATATTTTAAAAGCTTGCTTCTGTAGTCATAGCTTACCATGGCGATCAGATACAAGCCGTTCTACGATTGAACAATTTGTGGCAGTTCCATGTTTGATGCTGACGAAGTAATTGTTTTCAAACAATCATTCTATTTAACAATAATTTTTTGCGCGGGTGGTGGTAACAATTCTTTAAATCAAGCTCGCAAACTTGATTTAAAGAATCATTCTATTCTTTTGTGAAGTTGAAGTAAGCACAAATCCAATTTTGTACTTAACCAGTCGTCGAACAACATAGCAAAACTACTGTCAGTTCAGCTTACTGACGCAATTCGATCTTCCATGATCATCACAGTACGACGGAAAACTGACCAGATGCTTGCAGTTTTCGCGACATATATGTAGTTAATACATTTAAAAAATCATTTATTGCGCAGGTGGTGGTAAAAATTCTTTAAATCAAGTTTTCGAGCTTGAAGTAAACACCAATCCAATGTTGTATTTATCATCAATTCTATCTAAGTTGCCTAAAGGCATCATCACAAACATCAATACAACAGACTTTAATAACTGATATTTCATTGCATAATAGTTAATTAAAAATCTTTAAAAAGAAGAATAAATTTGAATAAGAAAAATGACAAAAATATTAATTTAAAAACAGTCATCATCATCATGAACAGCCATAAAAAGCCAAAAGTTATTAATGTTTCACTGCATTATAACCATAAGAAGAGTAAAAAATATATAAATAACGACAAAATTAATAATTTAGAGAAACTGTACCTAGTTACTATGATTATATTTATCAAGATAACTCACAGAAGTGAAGCATTCTATACCTTTACATAACGCCATTATTACGAAGTCAGCATTAGGGAAAGGCAAAATAAGCAAAACAGCTTCGATACCTTTCCAACAAACAGTTGTTAATGAAGAGCGATTTATGAGGGGTAAGATCTAGTTCAGATGGAAATATTTTGCGAGGTAACTCACAGAAGTAAGGAAAACTAAACCATTACAAAATAACATTAGGATCAAGTCAGCTTTAAAGCAAGGCGAAATCGGCAATACAGCTTCTATACCTTTCCTACTATTTAGCTTCATAAGCAAAACAAAGCCCCACAGTTAAAATTGACGAACTTACAGAATCAGGTTTGGATGATTGTACCAGAAATCAATAGCAAGATCGCCACCAAGCTAGATTTGATGCCATATCGCGCAGAATTTCAAACCAAGAACTATGATGGGCATGTGAGCAGTAATTCTCATAGACGAACGGGTCTTATTTTACCTAATTTGATTAAAGTTGTTTTAGTTATTTCTGACGTGGAAAATCTGTCCATCTTACTTCTTATGCAACTCAGACGCTGACTGAGAAAATAACCCTCCACTGGACAAATAAATTGAAGCATACGCGAAACCTGAGCGAGCCAGCGCAGTTGTTGGCGCTTCATTTGTCTTTCTTATAAGTACGAGTTTGCCTATCTACGAATATCAGCGTTGGCTATTCGCTATTGGTAACCTATATCACCTATGCTTTTCAAACAACGATAGTCGAACGCCTGCAAGAATAAAAAATCGTCGACTCTAAAAGACTAAGTTGGACTAGCGTATAATGAACTGCAATAACCGATGCTTTGTGTCCACGACCATCAATACAGAGTGAGATACTTGCGTTTCTCCATAAACGGCGAAGGTTAGAGAAGGCTACTCTAGTTTTCGCGATTACCATAATCACCTCGCCACACACATTGTTTGAGTTATTTATACAGCTACCAAAATATGAAAATCTATCAACTACGCCTAAGTTCTCACCTTGTAGACACTGAATTGAAATGAGTGACTGATGATCCTGTAGAAATTATTTACATTTAGAGGGCGCGAATTTAAAATTAAAAGATGGAACAATTTATAATCTATCAGAGGTGGCTTGGGCAGAATCTCGGTTGTTGAATAATACAATATCGCAATCATCTTCATGATTCACTAAACAACTCTGGGGAGAACGTCGATATCTGTATCGTGAACACGTGGAAGAGAATAGTTCATAATGGAAACTATTACTAAATTAAACAAAAGTGAGGAAGGTGACAATCTTCGACTTACACCACTGCTAGTACCAAATTGTAGACCCCAACGCGACCAGATATTTGTATAGAGAGTACGTATTATATATATATATATATATATATATATATATATATATATATATATATATATACGCATCTTGTTATAAAAATTGCTTTTCGACAGAATATCGAAAAGAATTTTGCAGTCCACCGAGTCCAATTAACTTTTGACGCCAATAAAGACGGATATTGTGGGAAGGCGATATACGTTCCGCTGTTCAAGCACTTGACTTAAGGTAAAACTATTACTTATATCCCATTCAAACAAGAATCTAGCGTGTTCTTGTCCTGGACGTGATTAACGCATAGCGCTGAGACGGTGTACGACAATCAAAGGAACTGACCTAAATAAGACTGGAGTAAAGTTTATAGAACGAAGGTTTTGCACGAATACGATTTTTTTTTGAAGATAATAATGATGGTTGACTCAAAACAATAAACTGGAACGATCTCATCATTTCTTAAAGTACGAAAACGAGTAATCAACATCCTACAAATTTTCACGACCAACTTTTAAAAAGGTCGGACGCAGATGATCGAGTGTTGCAACTACGTGATGTTTAATAGGTAAGTTTTCAATCCGTAACTATAACACTAATGATTGGTCGAGATTAACGTCTCACATTGCTGATACCAGTATCTTTTTGGGAATAAGGACAGATACAGGTGTCCAAAAAAATTGATCCCTAAAGTAATCAGCCTATCTATTAATACGATACATATTTCTGTTATTGGATTATTTTTATAATACTATATTGTTCCGCAGGAATCGTTGCCTAGTTTCGTGAATCTGCACGGACGTTCCAGACCCAATGATGAATTCAACAGGAGCACACAATGTCAAAAATAGCGGTCTCTGCAATGTGCGTAAAGTATTTTACCCGCATCCATAGCCAGTTGGAATTTTCAATATCCAGACCAGTTAACATCAATTTTAGAAAGGCTTCATATTTTTGTTGGAAAGACGGTTGTTAGAGTTTGCTTACACCAATTAAAGGTTTATCTGATTGCGTTTCACAGCAAAATGAGAGGTAGAATCTACAATGGATATGTGCATGATACGAATCGACATAAGCGTTCCAAAACAAGCGACAACACTGGATGCAACCAAAAAAGCCATATCTAATTGCTACATGATCTAGTTCAGTCCTCAGTTGCTCTAGGGGTGGAAGACGCCAACTGGCTCAAAGCCTGAACCTATATTTGAAGCTATTTTCTGCGTAGCTATCCATCAGTCGTTCACCATTACGGTGGCGCATTGAGCTTAAAGTGTCACTAAATGTCACAAAATATGAAATTCTGCGTTGCTTAAGCGCCAAACTTGAGCATTCATGCCACTCATAGCAAGAGTTATATCTGAATTTATCGCTTTAAATAATAGAGAACATGTCGGAGTTAAACGCATCTCTGCCATCGTCTGTGAACAATCGGTGCGAACAAATGTAGACAGAATGAATCATCATTGATTAAGGTAACGCGTTGGTTTTAGTAGACGTATTAGAACGTAGCGCACAATATTTGCGCATTAAATGCGTTGACGATAAAACATAAACAAATTTTTTTTTAAATGGTAGCTTACTTGAACTCTTTTGGATATTTTGTGATCCGACATTGGGCTCAGTGATTTAATCAGCATCCGCTATATTCATAATACATTATAGAGTATTAATGTCATGATGAGAGAAGAAAAGAAAAAGAATCGAAGGTGAATGTGTCTACAGTAGTCCGGTTCCGTTTATAAATCATGCACAACTCTGCAATTAAGGTGATCGTTTTTATCATGCGCGGCGACCAATGCAGTATGGAGTCACTATAGTTCTGTTGTTCATGATCATATGTGGGCTGTAAACGAATATTAGGTCTACCATTCCCAGTGGAATTGGTTTGTATTCAGAATTTTCCATCTTTTATATAGTTTGCCAATCAAAAATGACTAGCAATATCTGTCCGAGTGACGGTGGTCAGTTTCTTTCAGCTGCCAAATCTTGCCCTTCACGTCTGATATACTTGCCGTCAATCTGTCACTACCTACAAAATACTAAGTAGTATTGCGTAGTTAAACAGAACTCCAAACGTTACATGAAACTGGATGGTGGCTCTATCCCATTAGACCCAGTAATATTCATGCTACTATTACCAAGCTGACTAACTAGTTCCCGCCAGTCGTCAGACTTTTGCTGGAACTCATCCGAGAACAACAGAAAGCCTGTCATCGAGAGTTAAACTCTATTGTTTACAGAATATATTTTCTATAGTTAACTCGCACGCCTAGAATGCTTATAAAAATTGTATGCGGCTGGAATTTCGAATGCATACTTTTCATACAGCTACGAACACACCTTTTATTAGATAAATACAAATTAGAGAATAAAGCAATGATTTATTGTGCGGATGTTGAGAAACGTTATTAAGATTACCGGTTGGCACACTAGTAATCGATATATAAGGTTGGTGTTTGCGTAGATACACAATTTTGGTCTACATAAACTTTCTGCACACCCTAAATAGAACACAAATTGAATAGTTACATTTAGCATGGCTTCGATTGATCTGTGTTGGATAAATTTACGATTGCGTTCTATTAGGAATAAGAGTGCGTTCTAGAATAAATATGCACGTTTGTAGTCTGTCTATACTTTCGTAATATTATTGATTAACTCACTTGACACAAATGCGGTCGCAGCGGATGAGCTAACACTAGCACAAATTCGCAACGCTCGAACGGCACAATCCAATGTAACATCCAAGGGTGTTGAAACACTGCCAATGAATTCAATTGGGCAGTGCTGTACAAGACGTGTGGTCAGACGAAATAGGTCTTCTACTCGAAACGGTTGTTGCACAAGTCCATCGCCAACGAGCAAATTCAAAGTCGATGGACCCATAGTCTAAATAAGATGGAAACATTGATATAGCTTTCGAAAATTATTATTATTCATTCCAAAGAAATAAACATGTACTTCAAATACATAATGGAATTAAGAAGCCATAAAGTGGTATACTAAATGAACACATACATAACAATAAACAGAATTGAGTTTGTATGTTGCACAGATTATTTACTGCTATTTATATTATCATACTAACATAAAACTGCCAGGTATTTGCCGCGTACGAGACTCGAATCGGAGAATATTTGCTTCGGAGTCCGGAACTCTATTCACTGCGCCACTCATTCCGCATACCACGTACAATTTTTATTTGCACACTAACTCATATTTATTTTAAGCCTTCCCTTCATGTGGAGCCCATGTTGAGCCTATGTGGCGTCTATTTAACGATAGATCGCAGGTACTTAGTAATAACTTCTAGTCTTAAGAAATTATGAATGCGTTCAAACTGAAGGAAACGCTAACCAAAAACATATATTGGCATATGACTTCAAATTACGCGTAGTATGCGGCAGATGTGGCGCAGTGGATAGAGTCACAGACTCCGAAGCAAATGTTCATCGATTCGGGCCCCGTCAGTGGCAAAGTTGGGAAGTAATTCAAAAGATTCCAATAAGGATGAAACCGATCTACTGAAAAAATTTTCTTTGCTGCATAATGCACAGTTTAGGTTATACGACCAAAATATATATTGAAATAAAAATATTTTTCATTTCATTTAACGAAAATGCTTGTAGGATATTTAGTTAAACGAACATTGGTTGCGCGGGTGGTGATAACAATTATTATAATAAAGTTAGGATATTTAGTTTTTGAATAATCAAGTATTTATACATATATATGTATTTAAAAATGCGTAATATATTTTACAAAGAGCTTTTGCTCGATTTTACTAACTGACATACCGGAGAAATGGAACATTAAAATTAGTTTTCGTTAAACGGAGAGAGGTGTCCACAACAGCAGTCACCAAAACCATATATAATAGTCCAGAAAGTTGAAATGAAAGATTTAAAAATAAACGCAGTATCACATTACGTTTTTCTACTTCCTTAGAAGCTCTTGCTATAAATAGACATTGTCCAGAACAGTGCAAACAAAAACATATTAATCGTGTACAGAAATTAATATCAGGCTTTCTAAACCAAATACCACACAGTGTTTAATACTGTCTTTCATTTGAACTCTCTGGAATTATAAATTCTTTGTGGACTCTAAATATTGGCCAATGTTCAATTTAAACAAAACAAGTTACTGTGTTCTATTTCTCCAAAAATCAGTCAATGTTAAACATCTATATTCATTAGATATATCAAACGCCACAGCATAGAAAGATTTGTATCCAAAACTAGATTGTTTATTATTGTCAATTACCGATAAATTGTGCAGCGTCATGAATAGCAAAATTCTGTAACTGCAAAAATTTAAACAGAACATGCACAACAAACAATGAAGACAAAGATTTGCAATTCATTTTTGATAGCTAATTACTATCAAATCGTAACTTTACAATTTACCTGAAATGCAAACAAAGAAGGTAAAGACTAACAACTAAAACACGTGAAATTTAATGAGACGAAGACAAGCAAATAAAATGTAACCTACCTCAAACATCTGCGATAAACCAGCACGGCAATCGCTTAAAACTCCGAAAATATCCACCAAAATGCTTCCTAAATAAAGAAGACATGAATGTTGCATCTCCGAATAAGTTGTGACAATCTACAAAAGTGAGTTTAAAAATATTCCAGTACAAATATTATAAAGTGACACCTGAGCTAATTTCAAAGGAATAGCCACTAAAAGTAGACACGGTCTTCACAAGCATATATAAAGGAGAAGAATAAATATTATTATTATCTTACGTTCAGCCAGCGGAGATCAATTCTGAAGTACTGAGCAATCTCTCAAATCAACCGCTGAAAATTGCACGTATGTGTAAGTAGTCCAGAGGATGTTAGGTAAGAAATACAAACAAATATTTGTTATCAGTGAGAAATAAAAATTACCTTATGCTAAATAAGATGACGCAGAACTATGCTACTCCACTAAGTTTGATAAGATTTCGGTTAATCAGAAGGTTTCCATAAATCATAACCTAAAATTATAATTTAGAGAGTAAGTAAATGGAAAACTGCATAATCTGCAAGGCGGATTCTAGGAAAGCCCGTGCGATAAAGGCATAATTAAATAGGCCTCTTCATTGGACTCAATTTGTCTCTATTTTCCTGTAGATATTCGCAATTTTGTGTCCAGAACTCTCCAACAGTTGTGTCAGACCATGAAATCAATCACGTAACTCTTCTATGGATCCAGTCATTAATCAGTTTCTTCATTAAGCTGACGAGCGGGGTGCTTGAGTGGCCTTCTAAGACAATGATCCAGCTAACGCAAAATACTTTCCTTAGGAAAGTAGCACGGTGGTGGATTAGTAAAGGACGGCTAGAAAGAACCGGTCAACCTATGCTACAACTTCACCACCAAGTAAAGGTAAATGATATGCGTTTAATTAAATTATGTCATAATTACCCCGAAGATGTTAGGCTTATGGTGAAGCAGCAGATGTTTAAGTTTATTATTATACTCATTTGAGTGAAATTTAGTCTACCTACCTCAATATTTTATAGTGTCTAATTTGATACGACCGTGAGAATCTCTAACTGTAGACACATTAGTACAGAGATAAAGTGAGAATTGCCTTTCTTGAATGTTGTGCTCCAAGAGAGCCTCAGCAAACTGGGTCTACATATCGCCAGACCCCCCCTAGATTTTTGCTCAGTTATGCGGCTCTTGACTAATGATGTAACAATGGAGCGTGATCAGGTGATTGATATAAAAAATAATGATATCCAGTCATGAGATTGTCGTTCTACTTTTACTACGAATCCAAAAAAACGTCGGAGATGCCTGTCGAGTATAATATGCAAGCATACTTTACAAACAGTGTACAAGCAAATGCAAACGGTGTTTCAGAAACAAATCCGGCTATGGTGGTATATAAAAGAAGGACTGGATTTTACTGATCGATTGCAAATAAATAGATGTGCGTAAAAGAATACAAACTACTTCCCAATGTAGCGTGATGTCTAGTCTATAACGGCAGATTGGGAATGGTTACTTTCAACTTTGTGTCTAAACGGATGTTATATAGGCTCCACTTAAAGGAAAGGCTAACCAATATACATTAGTTAGTATACAGGTAAAAAATTTGTGTAGTGTGCGGCAAGGTGTCTCAGTGATTAGAGCACCAGATTCCGAAGCAGACGTGCCCAGGTTCGAGACATGTCCGCGGCAAATTCCGGACAGAACGTGAAGAGTTCCTAATAAGGACAAAACCGGTATTCTGGATAAATTGCCTTTACTATATTATACAATGATTAGTTTATACTGGCACATGTATATAGTGAGACTGGTGCTTACATCAAGATCCAAACCTTGATTTAAATAATGAAATGTAGCCATGGCAGCAGAATATGATCTGAACAGATCAGAGTAACGACAGACATAAAATACTGCTAAAAATTGCTCCGAGTTTAATCAGAAACAGAGCCGAAACTAAAAAGGAAATCTTAATTGAGGTCGAATGAATTCATGAACTTTCTAAAATTCGATCTTCAATCTTACTCGAAATTGTGGCCTCGAGATGGAGACATCTCAACCATTCAACAGAATGCAGTATTTTAGTTATGAGAAGAGCCTCAGATCTATGTGGGTTGATAACATTTATCTGTATAGATTGTTGATAACGGACAGTGAAATGTAAATAAAACAAGATACGACAATCTGTGATGCATACACGAGCATATATTAGATTGCACTTCTTTCGAATAAAAGAAAACTGCGGATTACATTTAATACGAAAAAGCTTTAAGTTATCTTAGTTGAAATCGTCTTACCTGAGAGTTTAACTGGTCGAACTTATGTAATTTAATGAGATATGCATTACCTCGTTTCTATGATCTTTCTAATAATCTTCCATTCCTATAGGCTGGATCCACTCCTCGAGAACAATTAATCTCTATTCATTTTGTCAATTGTTATTATTATGCAGCAGCGAACCTTCAACGTTCTCTGTTGCTATTGATCTAATCAGGCACTTATCTAAACAAAACAGACGACGCCACAAAAAGCGTAGAGGACATCCAGGTTTATAAAACTTACTAAAGTAAATCAACCTAAAAGAACAAATGGAGGCGGGCGCATTTCCTGCGAAACGAAACTGTACTCGATACGATGTACTCCAAAATGCTTGAACATTTTATTAGTTACCTGCAGACAGACTAACAGTACAACAACAGCACATCAAAATTTTAGAACTGACGCTACACCGTTGCATATCTATAACATTCATAGTTATGAGTTGATTTTAATAAAACACTATGTCGCCTATTTCCATCACTTAGGTCATATTGCACTCTAGACTGACGAGCATTATCTGCCCGGAGCATTTTATTTGTAGGCGCAAACGGTCAATTTTCTTGATGTTTTGTCTCGGCAGCGCTCGGCTCGCCTATCGCGCACATTCTTACTACAAATGTCAGTTTTCCATGTTTGGAATTTTAATGATAACGAATTCTGGCTATTCACCATCATCATCATACACAATCATACAAAATCCAATAGTACTTAATGTTCCACTGCCATATGTCGATAATCATTATAATTCCTAACGTTCATGGTTATAAGTGAACTGGCTATTAGGCGCAACTCGACAGCCCAAATATATCAAACGGGTCTATCATGTGGCACCTATGTTGACACTTCTCAGCAGACACTAAATGTCAACTGCACATTAAAATCGAATTGTAACCTTCGCAAGATACTGCTTGGCTGCGTCATCTGACTGCCGCAAAGGTTCATGTTATTGGAGTCATTACGGATAGCAAGGGGCGTCAGTTTCAGGCCGAACATCTCTTTGTAAATGTTGGAGGATTATAAGGAAGTCGCTAATTACTTTAATCAAAGTTCCGAAAAATTTGAAATCGTAATAAGACACAAACATTTATTCTGCTACAAAGAAGTTTAGAACCAAATGCAATTTAATATTTGATCAGAATTCGGAAAATTGATAATATAATTATCTAAAACGGCTACGAGAACAACCAAATTAAATACATACACATTCATATATATATATATATATATATATATATATATATATATATCGTCCTATTATCCCAAATTCCTCACCCAAATATATAGTGGTTAAAGGGCGTAATACCGGCTCCTACTGAGTCGCCAGTTAGCACGAAACGAATGTGCATGAGATTATACTTTCCATTCATGCTGTCTTTGGTTTATCCTTCTGGTCACAACTTAACTAATTTGTTACTAAGTTCGCAACACCTAATACATACTTACCTATGTAAACTAGTGACAATGGACCAACTGAAGAAGGCTGCCGATAAAGGCAGCTGAAATATTTTGTTTGAGAAAGAAAACTAATGAAAAACTACATGAGTTAGTCAAAACGCAGATCAGGTAATTGCAATTAATCCAGTTTCGCAAAAATATTTTACTTTTAAGCAAGTGGCCAAAGTGTTGGTCAGCACGATAAATGCGATTCTTACGAATGCTCCTCTCAGGATTTAGCATCGATTGAAAATGAGTACAAACAGGATTCCGTGCAAATCTGGAAAACAGTAGATAAAAATTGTCGAATAATATTTGGTACAGTAATGCAAGAAAATACGCCTACCTTTTGCACCATTTCTGGTAGCAACTGTTTTAGGTGCTCACCGAAGCATCGCAGAATATAGCGAAGAGTTCGACAGATATGCTCAACAGGACGAGTACGCATCTTGTAGTGATCCAAAAGTCTTGCCAGCATTGGCCAGAGATTGTTTTGAACCATTTCCATGTTGGCTGCTAGGCAAGATTGTGCTGAATCTTCAAGCAATGATAAAGGTGTTGAGGACATCAGTAGGCTATCTCCAGTCAATTTTGGGCCGTTACTTGTTAGGCTATAGTCGCGATCGAGTAGTCTGCGCAAAATTCCATTCAATGCACGATACAATTCAGCAATATAATCAAGCCAAGTACAGGAATCTGAGATGGTGTTCGAACCTTCTGAGACAACATTGGAACTGACAATCTGTAACAGAATAACATCAAAAGAAGAATAAAATAATGCAATTAGTAAAGAATTCCATTAATTTTATTCTAGTGTGAAAAAATTATCCAATTTATGGCAGAAGTTCAAGTACGCATGTCAGAAACAAGCACGGCGCACATTTTCACAATAATTTATGCTAAAACGTTAGCAAAAACACAGATAAATATTTACTCTAATATTTGTAAAGCAAAGTTTTTTAGATCGTAGATTCAGAAAAACTGCGTATGGGTTAAGCTAAATTAATGGTTCAAATGTTACTGTGACAATGGTTAAATATATGCCAGAACTTAAATCATTAAGAATGGCGTAGAAAATAACAGGTTAACCCATGTAGAACCTCAACATAAAGCCGTCAAAATAAGAAGTAATTTCATGGGTGTGCTAATCCTAAGCCACAAGCAGAGTTAAAACTACGGCATGCAATATTGATTTTAGAACGACACCGAGTTTCGGGTTACAATTATTCGCTAGCGAACTTATTTAATGGTGATTATATTATTTATGGCGTGATGCCTAACCTTTTTTAGAATATAGGAAATGGAGGCCTTATCAGTTGGTTAGGGCGAGTCCATCATCATTTCTATCTTCAAAACAGGCAATCGTAATGCGTGCAAGAGATATAGTGGCAAAAGTTTGACTACAGTCTTATCTAGGTTATTGGCTTCGGTTAATTTACGCAGTCTCAGCGCTTTACGCGAATCACGTTACACAGATTGAATCCATAATAAAAACGGGATTGTAAAGATAATATTTTTACTCTAACACAAATCCATACACCGTAACGCGTATATCACATACTCACAATAGCCAACTTTCCAACTATGAAGAGTGCATTAGAAATAGTGGGTGGCAAAGTACTACTGAAAAGACAACCCAGAAACGGTACGGCCACAAATTTAAACAACATTGAGATGGATCTTAACATATACACTCATGACTTTTTTATAGGCTGCGCCGAAAAAACGCAAAATTTTCCACCAGCTTGGTCCACCTTCTACGTGTTTTAATAAGCTAAAATGTTATTATGCGCAATACTCCTTCATACGTTCAAGATGCAGGCATGGAGGTTCACTCAGACGGTTGATTAATTGACCTCCAGTAGGAAGACAATACTGTATTGGAATTATAATTAGAAAACCGAGATTACCTTTTTCGGTGACAAGTTTTAGATTTTTACTTTTCCATAATTGTTATATCTCATATGGAATGTGACGGTGAATCAACATTTTAAAATTCAGTTCAGTTTTTTCCTCAGATGATGATATTTGAACCAACTTCAAATATAGCCATTCAAAGGTTTGTATCAAATCATGCACATGCAACATGTAAAGTGCGTCGATTTTACAGACGCCAAATACATATATTTGGAGATAGATGAAACGACGCTGTACAGGGAACAAAATCCATGATTCTCAAGATATCAACGAAAAGGTAAGCATTAACGAATCTGAACACAATGCTTCTGAAGCATCAGTAACCACATTTTCGTGGTAATCATAATGGTAATCAATTACACATTTAATTTATAATTTACAGTTTATACACATTTGAGTAATAGTAATGTCAAAATCATGTTCATAAAACAGAATTAAAAAATGCCATTTTTAGTCAATTTCATTTCGAAATAAATATCTGATTCTTTATTTAGAAGTCAAACATAAAATGCATCTATTCATACTACATTCGTGTTTAAATTATAAAAAAATAACCACAGGAAAACAATCTTGTAGCTGACATCTTCTGTGATGCACAGCTCCTAGATTAAAATTTTTTACCCATGATGGGCGGCTGACACTAGCTAGTCAGCCTGGTACTGGTAGCATGAACCTTGCCGGATCTAATGGGATAAGGCCATAATTCCGTTTTATGTGAAGCCTCGAGTTTGGTCAAACTACACAGTAACGCTTAGTGTTAAATTGATAGTGACGGAATGAGAGCAAACATAACAGACACAAAGGGCAGATTACGGCTGATGGAGGAATCTTAGGCCGCTGGCATCTGGGCAGATAATGCTCATCAGCCTTGGTTGACAGACTATCTAAGAGAAGGAAAACTCCAAATACAAATCATCCCCATTAAGAATGGGCCACATAGTGTTACTGTGCAGCCAACATATAATCATGAACAATACAAATTATAATAAATTCATGCTGCATCGGCCGTCACGCAGGATAAAATCGGTCGCCTTATCTGCAGACATCAACCTCGATTCTCCTCTCTTCCTTCTCTTTCCATTTCTCAATCTGAAAATAAAGCATTATTAGATGCAATGAATTTGGTGGGTATTGATCATATCACTAAGCTCAATATCGGATTGCCAAATATCGAAAATTGTTCAAGCAAGCTGCCATTCGTTAAACCTAGGTTAGGTCTTAACGTCGGCACATTTCGTATACGAACATTAAACAAACCAGACAACTAGAAACTCCTGCATGTACGTTGGATATAATAGAAATCTATATACGTCGCGGATCTGAAATCAGAATACGGGATCCAACCAGCATTACAGAACTGGGTGCACCATACTTACCTCTCATTATTGGCTTCGAACGTCTGGTTTCACAGTTTTCTGAAACAAGTAAATGGGACGTCGGTATTGCCATTAGCTCAAGAGCGGAAGCTTAACTGAATGAATCACTGTAAATAGCCGACTTTGCGCGCAACACTTAAATACATATACTGAAATAAATGACAGAAACCTTAATCAAAGTTGCCTTATCATTTTATTTGCATATGCACCCACCGACATCAGCAAAGACGACAGCAAGGACGTTTTTAATCCGACTTAAGCTCTTTATTAATTAAAGCAGGATGTTTAGATATAGTCTTGGTTATGGGTGACATGAATGCTAAAGTTGCGCGCTTAAGTAACAGAATTTCATTTAGGCGGAAGATACAAGTTAATCGTTAACGAATATTGTATAGCTGCACAGAACATAGATTATAATTAGTATAAGACGTTGCACCACATGATGTCCTCCAGCCCCCAGAAAACGGTGAACTCAAAAAGATCATGTAGCAATTTGTTATAGATGGTGTGTTTGCATCCAGTAGATTTGAACTTAAATTTTCTGAAAAAATAAATAATAAAAAACCTTAAATAGATACAAGCAGACTCGAACAACCGTCCATCTGACAAGAAATATGAAGATATTCTGAAATCAAGGCTAACCGAACTAGATAGCGAAAATTCGAATTTATTTTAAGCTAAGTTGCGCTATACACAATGCAGTAACTACTGTATGTGGAATTGTAGGCTCCTTAAAATCTATTGAGATGCTCCAGACCAAGCGCAAAATTCCAGCTGGCTCGGCTTATAAAAATACTCGGAGATTTGTAAGGCGCCAATTTAAGTGCAATCTAGAAGTTGATCTCGATTCCTTTTGGCTGAGGAGATAAAAAAAGCGTTTGGATAAAGCAACAGCCGCTGTTTGTTACAACTTATCCAAACTTCAGGTCCAAGGAATTAAAAGTTAGCGAAACTATAAATTGGTTCTTCTTGATAGGTGGCTAATCGGATCAGTTTTCGCGAGCATAACTGCCAGCCACGATCCCCGAAAGTATGTCTGCACTACATGTGGAAGGTTAATTATGAGCAAACATCAGAGTAGGAAAAAACGATAGCGATATAATATCCGCGGCGCTGACTTTTCAGTACAATATGTAAAGAGTAGACCGTTCCGCTTGCTTGGATTGAGTCGACTTTGATTCCTATCTTCAAAAAAAGCAATTGTAATTCATGTGATAACCACCATATCATAAGCTTTACTCCATTCGTATCTAAGTTATTTGTTTTGATTATCCAACCATGACAATACCAATGACGAGGTGGGCATGAGAATTGCGAAAGCTAGAGTAGCTATCTACAACCTTCGCCATTTATAGAGAAACGTGGGTATTCTACTGTTTCTTAAAGGTCGTATTTACAATGCATGTACGTGCAGTTTCATTATACGCTAGTGAGACTGACCCTCAAAATTTATGATTTTAGATGCTTACAGGTGTTCGACCACCACCGTTTGAGAAGCATAGCATATTTGTCATCAACAGCGAATAAACAACGCTATCTGAATACCTATTTTAGACCGACCAACATACGCTCCTCGTTAGAAAACAAATAAGGCTCCATGAATTACATTGGCACGGTAACGTTTGTCCAGTAGAGCACTGTTCTCACCCACCGACAGATTGGCATAAGAAACAAGGTGGGTGAATTTTGACATGGCAGGAACATTTGAAATCACTTACATCCAAAAATGGTAGTATAGGATCCACTCGTCCACCAGGATGGGATCCACGTGCGCATCATAGTTCTTGGTTAGAAAGCCTGCGCGATGTGAAATCGAGTCGAGCTCTGTGATGATCTTGTAACAGATTTGTAGTAGAATCATCTTCATAACATTCTTTTCTTAGTTTGGCAGAGTTAGCGGCGAGGTATGGTTGTGTTTATGACGTGATAAATTAAATATCGATAAGAAACTGTATTTCCAGTGTTGCCTTGCCTTAAAGGTGACTTGGTTATATTCATCATCATCATCATCATCATCATGTCCAGCCACACAAAAGTCAAGTGACTAATGTTTTACTGTCATATAACCATAAGGAGTGAAAAAAGTATATAAGTGAATTTAGATAAATTATAACTGAGATTTACGAGAGAGAGAGAGAGGGGTAGAGAGAGAGAAGGAATACCTTGCTACTATGAGTAAATTTATTAGTTTAACTCACAGAAATGAGGCAAACTAAACCATCTTGGTGTTGTGTAGAGGTTGTTTTCCCCATTTCCATGTGTTATCTAGGTAAATATACTCACGTTAACTAGATCCACGGCCTAAATCACTCTTTTTAAGATTTTGGGTCAATTTTCAAGTTTTGTTATTTTAGTGTTTTTCTTTTTATTCTAAAAGTCATATACGAGTGAAGCATGGATCGCTAAAGATTTTGCAATTGCTGTTTTTGATGGTGAAGACAGTGAATTTTAAAAACACGCAAAGTGGATAGAAAAACAAACTTACTGACACTCGGAGCTATCATGCCAATAATCAATGCTTCATAAAATAAATGACTGGAGAACTAAAAAATCTACAACTTATATCGATCGGAATGCCAAATGATTGCGTTCACGACTAATCTGATTTTTTTGAAAAAAAATAAAATCTCAAAATATCAAGAGTCAGCAAATATTATGCAACGCAACAAATCTGATTACAAGCATCATAATCGGAAAAAAACTATATCACTACCATCATCAAGACCATCACCATCATCATCATCATCATCATTACCATCACTATCATAATCATAAGCACCATCATCATCGAAATCATAGTCATAATCGTAATAATAATCATCCATACCATCATGATCATTATCATCACCATTGTCATCATCGCCAATGGCAAGACAACAGCATCAATAGCTGCGGCTTCACTGCCATATAATCATGAAATAAATAAACAGTGAAAATATTTTTTAAAAGCCAAAAATGATTAATTCGAATAGGAAAAAACGTTAATGAACTGATATATAAAGGGGAGCATATAGTTTAAATGAAGATACTTTATATAATTAAACGAACATTGGTTGCGCGGGTGGTGATAACAATTATTATAATCAAGGTTGCGGTCTTGATATAAACACCTGACCCATTAATTACTTACATATGTCAGTATAAACTAAGAATTGTGAATAACCTTTTCTACACTATACAATTCTTAGTTTACACTGACATATGTAAGTAATTAATGGGTCAGGTGTTTATATCAAGACCGCAGCATATTTTACTTTTTAGTTTCATCTTCCTGTCTCAAAAGACAGTGCGCTAGATTGAGATGTTTCAAACTCACAAGTAAACTGAATGTGATGGTCCATGTTAAAATCTTTAAATATGGCATGTGTTTCCACACCTTCATTTATGATTATGAAGGAGCTTTGACGCTTATAGACAGTAAATGTAGACATCAGCTAGCAGACTTCCTAACAAACCGCCCATTGCTACTCCATCGATTTGAGCGAAATATTGGCCAAAAAGGCGAATGGAACATCCTTGGTGCATATATAGAGCAGAATTATTAGATGACTTGTAGTTATGAAGAATGATGAATGAACGTAGAAAGGAAATCAATGCTTGTAAACAGATATTTTATATCGCAAGAAATAATATTTTAGTCATGACTTTTTCACGATTTTACTCTAGTTATAAAATCAAAATTATCGCGAACATATTTGTTTAATATCTAAATTTGAACTGGATGTAGAATTGCTTTAAGTCCTCCTAACAAGTTGTGTTCCGGAGTGTTGATGATGGCCTTAATGGCGGTAAGATGGTGGTTCCAGCCACTTTGTGTGCGTTCGGAACGCCGTACATTGTCAAGAATAAAAAATTATTTCTTTCGATGCGAAATATCTCTTGTTGATGAAACCATTGAGTTACTTTGTACGCCCGTCAACACCGTCGGTATCATCACAGACGGGAATAATGAATAATGACAAAAATAATAAAAATAACAAAAAAAATGCTAAATGGAAGTGATTTATGAAGGAGAGAATCTAGTTCAGATTGAGCTCATCAACATCATCATACACAGTCATACAAAAGAAAATAGTAAGTAATGTTTCACTCCCGTTACTTACTTAGGTAAAACAGAATCGAGGCAACCTAAACCTCTACACATCACCATTATGGCCAAGTCAACTTTAAGGCAAGGCGATACCTGTATTACAGCATACTTGCAATTTGCACTGAATCGCTTAATAAACACAACTTAACATCGCAGTTAACGCTTTCGAACTAAGAAAATATAGTTAAGAAGACGATTCCACTAGCAGTTTGCAACAAAATGGTCACTGAACACGATTCGTTGTTATCTGACGCAGGATTTTTTTAGTTTACTTGACTTAAGCAGTTTCTGCGCTGTCAAAAATCTGTCCACCTTGGTTCCTACGTCAATCTGACGATGGTTGGTGTCACATTTCAGCGCAAAGCAAGGTTGTATTGTGAAGCAATTCAGTAAAAAAAGGCCGATGAAGCGGTATCATCGCTATTGCCGTGCTTTTTGTTTTAACTGGCGTAGTGTTTGGTTGTTGACAGAAATCAAGATGGTCACATTTAAAAAATTAATTTCAACACGTCCACAGTTTTGTCTAGATAGGCGACAGGGAAGCATCCGTTTTTCTTACTGATGTAATATTGTTTGTGTTTATGAGGATAAAAATAAAAATACGACCGATTTTCATATATATATTTCACTAGTTTTTTTGCATAAACCAAATGTATGCTTAAACAACATAGAAGAAGTTGATTGTTTAATTGATATGTGCTAATTCTATAATAACCGGTACGAAAGTTATACAAAAACAAACAGACTCACCTTATCCAGCACATCGATACTAACAGAGATAACCTGACCAAGTCTAGGCGCCAGGCGCCTACGTGACATAATTAACTCGTTAAGCCTTTCACGCGACAATGTGACGGAATATTCTCGACCACCATCGCCATTGGCTGTGCTTACGCCTGATACGGGAGCACTGTTACTTATCGACATGAGGAGTCCGTTGCCTATGCCATCGAATAAACACATCGCCTCAGAGACTGGAGCCCAGGCCAAACGAGGCAAAGCAAACACTACACCCTGAATCAGTTCGTCCCAGTGGTCGTCAAGAATAGTGCAACTTGTGGTTGTATTACCATCGGCAATGACATTGTGTGGTTCAACTACTGATACCCTACGATTGAAAGAACAAAGTCTGCCTAAAGCAGAAAGTGCAGCGGCAACGTTCTCTTTTTGTCCAGGCTGCATGAAAAGCAAAAAAGGGATTCAATTCAAAAAATGTTATCAAGTTTTCTTTAAAAATATACATTAATAGACAAAAACACGAAGCAAATGTTGAAAAATGTGTGCATCTGTATTGAATTTGTCAGTTGAAGAAAGTCAAAATATTTAATTTAAAGACAACAAACCATTTTATATTTTTTAAACAGTCATACAATACTGAACTACTGCTCAATGACGCATGGATTTGTTTCCGGCATTTTATTTAAGTACAGTATTTGAAAGTAAGGAAAGGAGTTGCAGGCCTCTAAACCAAATGGTTTCGGGGTAAATCTGTAAACTGCTAATGAGTATCTGCAACAGTCAAAACCTCTCTAGCTAATGAAGAGAAAATGCTATTTCATGCTATCTTAATATATAAAGGTTACACCAATAATGACTTCTGTTTTATCTGTCCGATAACAACTTAACTTTTGAAGATAGTGGTATTGTATGATCATCTAGTTATTCGATTTTAGGCGATGTTAATTAATTCTAGTTTAATTCTAATTTAACTTGATGCCAATTTTGTTGAATATTTGTTGAACCTGGTCATATAGATGTTTTTACTTGGATTCTTGTAGGTTGTAGCTATTCGTGACCAATTAAATACATTATAATCCTAGTGGAACTTTTTAATCTTTAGACCAGGATTTTGTTGATTAATATAAAGAGCTCTGCATATGTATGCTAATTTTTCCAACTATTTCATATAGACTTGAGAGATTTTTTTGCATATTGGCCATTAAAGAAAGAAATAAACTGGTCATTTATAATATTTTCCTAAAAGATACCACATATATGCATATTTACACTCACTCTGGTAAGAGAAAGACAGCTAGTTTGATTCGCATTTATTATGCATCTTGAAGAATTATGTTCTATAGTACGAAATCTATGGATATTTTCTGCAATTTGTGCGGTTGAACACTAGCCAGCTAAACGAAACATATTGCGTTACAGAGAATAGCCTAATTACCTGGCCCTTGATGTACACAAAAAGTTGTTTGCATTCACTGTCTTTAATTTTACTCCGAATATTTCGGAGTGACGTCAAAATAAATTACACAAACAAATGTACATTATTTTCTGGTTCGTTTTGAGCCAAACCAACATTACACTATAAGCTATATAGGCTCTACCTAAAGGAAAGAATAACCGAGTTACATTAGTCATTATATAACTGAAAATTGTGTGTAGTGTGCGGCAGGGTGGCTCAGTTGTTAAAGCACCAAATTCCGAAGCAGACGTGCCAAGGTTCGAGCCCTGACCGCAGTAAATTCTGGACAGTACGTGATGAGTACCCAATAAGGACGAAACCAGTTTACTTAATGAAGTGCCTTTTCCACAATATACAATACATAGTTTATACTAAAAAATGTATGTACATAATGGGTCAGGTTTTTATATCGAGTTCGCAACATTGATTGAAAGTAATTAAACCGTGGAATTAGTAAAGTCATTATTCGTAGAATTCATAGTTTAATAAAGCTATTTAAAAAGCTGTGATTTTGCTTTTATTTGGCAACACCTTAGTGAAAGCCGATGCTACGAGACATAAAAGAGAAATTAACAACCCACTTAGTCATTCAAATAAAAAAACTGTACAAACCTCCGGTACAGCAAGTATGTTCAACTGCCTATTTAAACAGCAATAGTTCGTCATTTAGTTCATACAACATAATCACAAAATTTATAGTTAAATAACTTTCCAGACTGAGCCTACACAATGCATATCAGAACTCTACTTCGGGTAGAGTTCTGGCGAAAAGAAAATTGCCTCTCTTAACTGTATTGTACATATCTGCTCAGTAATAAATCAACGCTTCAATACACGACTTATTATTTAATTCAAATTATTAATTTTTTTGTTCATTCGCTTCTCAACTTATGTGAAATAACTTGTTACTCTGTACACAGTGCATAATACACTAATGTATATACACCACTTTTACGAAACTAGGGATATGTAACAGTTATGTGAAGGATGTCATGATTCCTATGACATTACATAAGACATGTCGATCAAGGCTAGCGTATAAGGCTTTTTGGGAGTAGCAGGTGTTTAGAATAACATCATCGCAGGTGTTGGTGCTCTATAGGTTTGATAATATATATATATATATATATATATATATATATATATATATATATATATAGAAGAGAGAGAGAGAGTAGGTTCAGAAGTCTTGGCGAGGGACTTTATGTCAAGTCGACGCCACTACTGGGTTGATTGCTCATCCATATAGGGGAGTGTATTCTACTGGTCCGAGTTAAACCATCTGCTCACATACCTAAAACATAAATGAAATTATTCAATTCTACACGAACAAGAATACTTAATTATAATAGATAAATAATTGTGTCTTAAACATCGACAAGGTTCAAAATAACGTTTACTGCAAGACTCAGCATAGCTCTTCAGTCCTCAAAATTGCAATGCACGTAGTTAGGACAGAACTAGCAAAAAGTCCTTCTCAACAAAAATTAATGTCATTTTTTGAAATAGCCGATAATAGAGGCAAACAAAGCGAATAAATAGCAGAAATTGCTTCAAGTCCCAATGATAAATAAAAACGAAAAATTAAAAATAACCTATCTATCAATCTCCATCTCATCATCATTGTCATCCGCCTCATTCTCATAATTATCATCATCACCATCATCCTCGTCATCGTCATCAACATCATCCTCCTCCTCCTTATTAAAATTAGGATCATATTCGTCATCAGTATAACTTTCACAGACAGTCATACATCAGCATTTGATAACTAATGCGTCACTTTAACTTAATCATAAGCAAAAAATGGCACAATACTAATTTTAAAAAGTAAGAATAATAATAAACAAAACTGTAAGAGAAGAAAAATTTAGTAGGTGAATTCATAGAAATGAGGACACCTAGATATCTACACAACATTTGGGCGAATTCAACGTTAAGGCAAAGAGGCATCGGCAATACAGCTTCCATGCGGTTGGCAAGCATTAGTTCATAAACAAGACTAAACCTAGGACAAGAAAACTAAAAAGATGACCCAACAAAAAATTCGCAACGAGATCGTCACTGAGCACGATTCGATGTCATATCACGTAGGGTTACGATTTACACGTGGAACCCCATCCTGGTAGACGAACAGGTCATATTTGATTGTGGTTGATTTCACCAGTTTCTACCATGTAACAATCTTTCAATTTTGTTTCTTACGCTAGTCCGAAGCAGATCGAGAGCAAAAAAGGCTCCGCTGGGCAATCGAATTTCCGGTATACGTAAAACGTGACCAAGCAAGCGCAGTTAGTAGATACTTATCTTGAAGTCTAGAGAGAAGCACACAGTGGTCAATCTAAAAATAATTATACAGATGTCAGTATTGTTCGTTCTTCTTTGGTAAACTATATGGGCTATGCATCTCAGACAGCAGTGGGCGAATGCATATACGCGTCCATAATCTTCAACAAAAAAGGATCAATTAAACAACCATTGAGTGCGCGGGTGATGGAAATAATTTATTAAATCAAGTATGCGTGCTTGAAGTAAACACCAATCCCATTGTATTTAACGAGTCGTGTGACTGGAAGTAGTTTTGCCATGTTATTCGACGATTGTTTAAATACAATGGGATTGGTGTTTACTTCAAGCTCGCAAACTTGATCTAAAGAATCAAGTTTGATTAGTTTAATAAAACTGCACGTAAAAATGTATTGTACACACCACTTCTAAGGCAGAGTGAGATAATCAAATGTCTCCAACTACTTCCTGAACTTTATCTGAAAGCTGCCGAGTTTATGTGATTGTGGTGTGGTCAGGTAGTTGTATTTTACACTTAGATAGTCCGAAATGCACGTTGCAAGTCAGAACAATAGTTAATCCATTCATAGTGGTTTGGGCTGAATCTCAGTTGTCAAATAATAGTAATAATAATACTATACCGTTCTAATCGGAATGCGACGTGTTCTCCTCTAACACAAAGAGCAGAGATGACGTGACTTAGATACGACTGGACTGAAGCTTATACCACGATAGTCATCGAAAAAAATACGATTTCCTATTTTGAAGATGGGAATAGTGTTCGACTCACCCAAAAGCGACCTTCACAATTTCCGCATTTAAGTGTGCAAGAAAATTGTTCTTTATAGTAATCTACTTACTGATAAAAACAGAATATTTTTTTATTATTATATTATCGTGGAAATCAATTGTTATTTCGTTAACTTTAAGATTCTCAGAGATGATTCAGAAATATAGGTTGTTATCTGATGTTACACTCCTTCAATGCCTGTGGCCAAAAGGATTCAAGAACGTCTTTTAGGCTGTGCTTAAATAGGATCTTATAGCTTTACGAGCATTATTTTATGCCGAGCTACCAGGAATTAGATGCCTAGTTTCGAGAATCTCCACAGAATTTTACGAGAAACAATGACTGAAACTACGGGAGCCAAATGTTCCACATACATTAGTAATAGTTACATTGTGCATAGGGCCAAATACATTCGACTTTGAAATGTCTTACCTCTATTTGATAATTATACCATTTTAGCTTTCTCGAAGAGGTGAGTGTAAATATTAAGCGGAAGAGAACATAGTTCGAGTCGATTTACTTGTTACAGAATCAACAAGAAGTGGATGCAACCACGACAAATACAAATAATATATGCATAATCTATTTGAATCCAAAGCCTTATGGCAGGTAAAGAACGCCATGTGACACAACGCCTTACATTACAATTAATGGTCCGCACAGCTATCCAACAGTTGTTTACTATAATCGTTGTTCATCAAGATTAAATTTATCTGCCACACAGATGAAATTTTGTGTCGTTTAAGCACCCTACTCGAGTATTCATGTCGCTCATAAGCCGGATTCTGTCCAAGCTCCATGCTCTACTTAATAAAGAACGTAGGTCAAAGTAGAAAGCGTTCTCATCGTCTATGCTACAGTCGGCGAGAACATGATTAAACAACGAAAAGGCAACGTAGATTAACGCTGTCAGCATTTATTTTAATGGACATCTTTAATTATGTCGCAAAGTCGGCCGTTCACATGGATTCGCTTTGGTTAAACAAGTTTCAGCTCATAATCTAAGGACAGCAACGACATCCCATAGGCCGGATTGAGTATTAGACGTTCAAAGCAAATAACGCGTAGACAAAAATGATGTGCCCAATTATGTAATACTCGCAGGATCCTGTATTCTCGTTTCGGTGACGCAAAATGTATCATTTTATAATTTATCCAATATATGTGCATAAGTTTACTATGGCGTGATTTGTTTAAATGATAGCAGATTAATTGTATCGATATGAAATCTTGGCCGAAGTTCAACGAATGGTGGTTAACTTGAATTATTGTGTCAATTTGTCATTCGGCTTAGTGATTTGATCAACATCAGAAGAGCAATATTGTTAAACTGAGAGGATGGAAGTTAAGGAAAATAGGCTGAATTGGATAAGGAGGTTTCTTCAATAACCTGACTTAACTTATCCGCCTTGCACGACTTACCACATAAGCCGATGATTTTCAGCCTGATCGACAGTCGATGTAATATTGATACTTTATACTTTAAATTTAGTTGGCGAGCTTGATCTAAATACCAATCGAACTGTAATTAACCATCCGCACAACAAAGCTAAGCTACCGTCAGTCACATGTACTGAAACGTTTCGTACTTATATTATCATCATTAGTGCAGGACGGAAACCTAATCAGAGAACCAAACAATAATTCATATATATATGGAAACCAAGATTAGATGTACGACTTTCACCCATAGAAGTCTCAAATACATTGTACCATTGTTGTACAATTAAACAAATATTGATTGCGCGGGTGGTGATAACAACGTTCTAATCAAGTTTGCGAGCTTGGTACAAACCCGAATGCCATTGCATCCAATCAGTTGTTCAACACAGCAAAAGTACCGTCAATCACACGCGATCGAGCTTCTATGATCATCGACGAAGCACGATGGAAAACCGACTATCAGGGAGATGCGTCTATAACCTCTAGCAATCTCACATATATTGTACTTGACGAAATGTCGGCTGCATAATTTTTATGAAGTCACAAACATTAAATTCGTTATTGTTTGTATTATTCACGGTTATACATGGGCTTTAATAGGATAATAGGTCGGCCATTCCTGGTGGGCGAGTAGTTAGGGAGTAATTTATACGAATAAGGTTAATCCTTCAGCCAGTTGATGAACCAATATTTAGCATATTGACCATAGATAGGCAGATGAGTTTATTTAATAACTACATCAAAAAAGGTAAATCAAGTAATTAACTGACTTGCAGCATATTCGCGGGGAGGTCAACTGCCTTCTGGATAATGCAGATCAGCTGGCGAACCATTTGGCGTCTGGCTTCAACATGAAAAACGGCCCAATGAGCAAGCTCACCATAAAGAAGGCAGCCAACCTCTTGAAGGTGATGTGGTGGAGCACTGCGATCAGCCGATTCAGCGAGACCTGGCAACACTAGCTGAGTGACTAAATTATGCATCCTGTCGTCTGGATCACGCGCGCTCAATTGTTTGGCCACCGTTGTCATGAGGAAAAGACAAGCTTCGGCTTGATGCATTAAAGCTGATAAATGGCTTCCGGCTACAGACTGAGCCTGTAGCTGCTGAATATGACTATATAACTACACGATATCAATATGATTAGGAAAGTAAAACAAGAAACAATCCAAGTTTAAGAAATCATCAATCGTGGCAGTGTTTTTTAACACTTAAACACTACATTTATTAGAAATTATGGCAAAAATCTGATTCTCTTTATTTGTGCACCATTTTTCTTCTTAGCGTTGTTAAGCAAGTAAACTGGTCTACAAAAAATACGACGCTAAATTTAAAGAAAAACTATTGACGAACAAATTAACAAATGATTGAAAGTAGAATTACAACATCGATGTCAATAAAGCAATCTTTGTAAAAATAAAATATTATTTCTTATCAAGCCATCACAAATAAAATGCTGAGTACATGATGAGTTCCCGATAATGACGAAACCGGTCTACTGAATGAACTGCCTTTTCTACACTATACAATACTTAGTTCATACTGAAGAATGTGTGTACATAACGGGTAAAGTGTTTAAATCAAGATCGCAACCGTGATACAAATAATTAAATCTCTTAATTTGAGTTCATGAGATTATTTAGAAAACAAAGCTTCGGCTGATACTCGGAAAATTGAACTGAACTAAAAATACATTGCATATTTGGAAATAGCAAAATAAACTTATTTGGTCGGAGTAAACAAAGATTTAAGCTGCGAAGACAAATTGACATCAAACAACGAATATTGACCACGCTGATAATCATCGAGGAATTAACTCTAACAATGCAACGGATGAGCGCCTCATGAAAACAATTTTAATAACATACCATTATTGATACGAGCACAACATGCTGACGGTATTTAAAGTCAACAAGCCGGCAGACAAGATAGTTTCGATTTCACCACATTGTCTATGACTGGGGGAAATGGAAAATGTTGCAAAGAGCGTTACTATTGTGCGCATTAGGTGATGAGCAGCCAGCCATGCATACTTCTAAGGAGCATTTAGAGGAGTACAGGGATTAGATCAGCATAATAGTTAAAAAGTCAGAGATAGCTATGAACTGATACTTATCACGACACCCGAATACATACTCGCTCGACGTTCTGCCTTATATGTCCTGGATCACTTAAACAAAATTGCATGACATCTTTCGAGGATGGCAACTATGACTGCAATTAAAATAGCAGAATGCAGACCACTACCGCATTAGATGGACATAGTTGCAATTTTGCTTCTCCTGCTAAAAAACGACAATGGTGAAATTACGCCCCGTTATGACAGATTCCTCTATGCCATTTTAATTGAGACATTTTTATTTATGAACCCTTATTGTATATAATGAAAACGGAGTAGGAAAACGTGATAAATTATACGACCAAAAAGTAAATGCAGGTAGAAAATATATTGTTGAAAAACATAGTTAAAATAGAGTATCCTTCGTTCGGGTACATTAAATAGACTAAATATAAAATTATATACAGACGCTATTTGAACAATTTTATTACGTAAGCTAAATATGCACAAAACATTACCTCTATAAACACTGCTTCCGAGCCGACAAGAGCGAGAATATCCTGCATCAAATCATGCACCTCACCTCTAAATCTTCGTAGCTCCTCAACTGATTCTAAATCAGTACAAGCGTCCCCAGAGCTAGTTGCACAGTGCTTCATTAAGGCGACCATTGCTTGCGTAAAATATGGCAACAATGGAGCTATACCGCCACGACGGTGTTCCGCAGTGCCGTTGTGTCCTACAGAGTCATCCCCTGAGATTGATTCCACTCTACTACGTGAATATCCATGATGATTGGACCAGCTCTAAAAAAAGGTTTCGGAAGTTGTAATTATTAAACAGTAACAATAACGAGTATCAAAACAGTTCAAGGGGAAAGGTTTTAGGAAATTATTTGTTAGCTCTAGTTTTGTCAAATGCGATATAATCCAGTTTTGATTCGTTAACGGAATAAACGTTATCGAAAAAGTATTACATAACCAACATGAATTTTTAAACTGTAGCAAAAAAACAAATGATCACTCAAGCGCTTTGTTAGTAATATTGGATAATTGGCCAGTGTAATCTGCTAAACATATTCTTATTAAAGTAATTTTAAAGTCATATGTCATATAGATAATAATTACCCAAGCCGTAAAACTTACCAACTCCTTGAACGTAAACTTCATCGAAACTGAGAATTAAAAAAATTCTTAGCATCTGCTTCTTCACAAAAGTCTTCGCCTCCGGTCTCAATCAATACTATTTATAATATATTTATGATAATTAGGACATATTTAAATTACAAATACAGTATAAATATAATCTTTGTTTCGAGGAACTGAAGTATGATTTAATATGTACGGCATGGTATACCTTTTAGCAAATTTGCTCAAATAGAACTAGGAGGATAAATAGAACCGAAGAATAACAAATGTCAATCTCATAGACGTGTGTTAATGCTTACTGACCCCTTGACTACGCCTCAAACCCAAATCATAATTGGTCAAGTAATGCGACGAAAATCTTTAACTAAATCAATAAGATTTTACTATTTATCTAATAAATAAATTCAGAAGATTTCACTGTCACCTAGGCCCACAATACTTAAACAAACAAATAGTGGTGTTGGTGTGGCGTGACGCCTACCGCTGTGTAGCCGGTTAGCGGTAAACTCAAGCACTAATAGACACAATTTATTCTTGTTGTAGATTTGACCGCATTTTTCTTGTGCGGGACAATTAATCGCACTCATAGGTCGGTAAAATCTTGAATTTTGATCACTTTTAGGTGCTCTGATCATTGGCTTCGATTGATGGGTTCTCACTTGTCCCTTCTTTTTTAAGCCTTCCATCAACTGATTGTCTGAAAATGACATTGGAACAAGATTTTCGATTGTTTTTTCCCCAAATTTTCGAGACTATTTCCAGTCTAATCTTCAGGGTTGACTCAATACGCACAGGAGTAAATCACAACTTGTGGCAAATGTCAACCCTGAAGATGAGACTGGAAATGAAGTCTCGAAAATTTGGGAAAAGAACAATGGAAAATCTTGTTCCAACGTCATTTTCAGACAATCAGCTAATGGAAGGCTTAAAAAAGAAGGGACAAGTGAGAATCCATCAATTGAGGCCAAAAATTACATCACCTTAAAATGATGAAAATTCAAGGTTTTACTGACCTATGAGTGCGATTAATTGTCCCGCACAAGAAAAATGCGATCAAATCCACTACAAGAAGGACAGCACTGCGTACTAGACCCATCTTTAAACAGAATAATAATTTATTCTTGCCAGTTTGGGCATAACGCATATGAACTAAAGTGCTACTTGATATTTCAGACTCAAAACATAAATTCTTATTGAATAGTTCTTCACAACAAAAAGTAAATAACTGGTTAAATATGCTTTTAAAGATAAGAAATGAACACAGGTGTAAAAAATATTATTTTAACAATAAAGGTATTAAGAAATAACTTGTAGAATTTAAATAGCACATGAGATAAAAGGAAAAACAATAAAAATTACCTAAAATTTGAAATATTATATATATATATATATATATATATAGCAAAATAGACAAACACAAAAAACTCACTATTGCATCATCAGCAATTTCTTGAAGACTAATGAAGACATGACGCGCCAATTCTCGAGATCCCAGAGGCGCTGGCAACTGAAGCACAGTGACAAGGTTTGCCAAAGTTCGTAGATCCCCAGGAGCATTAGAGCCAACTGCTGCCGGACGACTGACAATTGATCTTTTCAGTGCCCTAGCCAATCCATCAAACAGCTGGGCTAGACAGGAGCAGCGGTCGGCCAATTGGGCAACCTGACATTCATTGCATGTACAATAACAATGTGGTAGTTTTTTGTAAAAGAAAAATTTTTTTAAATGACATTTTTTGAAAAAAGCACAATCTACATCAACTTTTTTCACAAGTTTAGCAAATAGAAAACAGATTTCAGTCCAGAGCAAAATTCTCTGAGATGTCAGGCTTTACTAACAGCGCAACTGAAGATTTGAGTGCAAACGCATCCATCAATTGTAAGAAACTAAATTTCATTTAGTATTTACTGTAAATAAAATATAAATTGCGGTTTGATCTTCGTTCGTCAATTTCCAACAAGCATCTGTCTAAGGGTAATTTTTTGTAATGTTTTACGACCGGAAAAATATTTTGCAATTAGTCTTTTACATTATCCGTCAAACTTGAGAATAAATCTAATAACAAACATACTTGACTAAATATTACAGTTAAATACTTGACTAAATATATAGTGGGTATAGGGTGTAGTACCGGCTCCTAATGTTGAGTCGTCAGTAAGCATGAACACAT
Source organism: Eudiplozoon nipponicum (assembly GCA_029291075.1). Classification (NCBI taxonomy): domain Eukaryota; kingdom Metazoa; phylum Platyhelminthes; class Monogenea; order Mazocraeidea; family Diplozoidae; genus Eudiplozoon; species Eudiplozoon nipponicum. The sequence goes on from JAQBSW010003282.1 coordinate 62,319, forward strand.
TTGGGCATGAGATTGCATCTTTCGTTCATGCTGATTTTGTCCCTAATTGAGCTAACTTGTTGCTAGGTACACAACACATTGCACAGAAATGAAAATAAATTTAGTTCTCGCAACAAACAATATTTAAGTTAAATACTGTTTGTTGTGGAGAACTAATATATATGCAAGTATGTATTAGCTGTTGCGAACCTAGTAACAAATTAGTTCAGTTGTGACCAGAAGGATAAACCAAAGGCAGTATGAACGGAAAGTATAATCTCATGCACATTCGTTTCGTGCTTACTGGCGACTCATCAGTAGGAGCCGGTATTACGCCCTTTAGCCACTATATATTTTGGTCAAGAATGTGGGATAATAGGACGGTACAATCTCCTAGACGAATGTGTAAACCTGCAATAGTGAAGCTAACATTATATAATCTATGACAATGCGACTCCAATGCTAACTCACACTATATAATATATATACCGAGTCTGTAAATGATACTAACACTATGACTATTGTGTTAGCAACCGATGCCAACATTATAGTACCGAAAAGGTACATGGTACTAACACTATGGTTTCCGAGTCGGAACATGGTACCAACATATTGAATATCAATTTATGCTATAGTTCACCGAAATTGAGAATTACAACAATTTCTGAACACCTGTTACTCCAGTAAATCTATACACCCTGGCCTTGATCGATATCAGTTATCACATTTCGCGGTAAGCATGACATCATTCAATTCAATATATAACAGTTAAATACTGTTTGTTGCGGAGACCTAATATATATTTAGCTTGTATATGATGATGTTATAGAAAAAAGATCCTATATATTGATTCATGCGAGTTCGCACAAAAAAGTGTAATCAATAATGAAGGAAAGCTTATAGATATGCCTGATATAATAAAAGTGTAGTAATTACATGATTTCATTTATTGCAAAGATAAATTAAATTCATTTTTAATTTAAAAAAATTATCATTTTAAACGATAATCACAGAAAGCAAGGTTTAACAACATTTAAAGATAAAATCGATATTTTACAAAGGAACTCATTTTTTCAGCAAAATAAGCACAACTTGTCACTTAGAGACAACAAGAATGTAAACTTTGTGTAGAAATGATTGATGTAAGTTGTCTCGAGCTCCTTCAGTTAACAAAATATTAACTACTGTTTTCGATACAGAGGAGCAGCGTTGATGAAGCCAGTATGATTAATTAGGCGCGGAGTCACTTAATATGGATATAGTTAGGCAAAAATAGCCCAAGTTGCCTTTCCCTAAAATTAAATTACCACGTATACAAAATTGTATCAAGGTCTATATTTTCGAGTAAAGCTTAAAATATTCTTAATAACTGTTTCAAACGGTGGAAAATGCTAACATAAAATACTTTGGATGTGCTTCAATTGTGACAGTACGTGAAGAGTTCCCAATAAGGACGAAGCCGGTGTACAGGATGAAATGAAATTTCTAATGTGCTCGCTTGACGATGCCCATTTATGCTCGTTTGATGGAGACAATTACTTACTTACTTTACTGCGGCTGACTCCTTTTGGAGGATAAGCCGGCTCCGTGTGACATTTCATGGAGTTTCTTGGGAATTTGGTACAAGTGGTGTCCCCTCACCACTCGGCTTTTTGATCGAGGATGCACCTCTAGCCTTTGCACATCCAAGCGCAGTCTGCAAGGCAGCAGTATAGGTTATATTTAGCTTAAAGTGATCATAGTTTCCTACTCAATGTGGAACTTAGTATTACCAAAGTCCAAGAGGCATTCTTTCGTGTCACTTGAATAATATGTATCGAGTCAGTGTCTTCCCTATTAATTCCTCTGTGTATCCTTTTTTCTTCCGTATATCTGTCTTCTCAATTCCTCATATATATATATATATATATATATATATATATATATATATATATATATATATATATATATCAAAGCAGCTATTCTATGATTTTTTTTTTAAAATACAGATTTCTAAAAATGCCTATTTTCATTCCGTAAGGGTGGTTTGAGTAGAAATTAATGAGGATATCCGAATAGGTATCCTAAGTATGGAGACAATTGAGATTGTGCGACAAAGTATTCGCAAGGATTTTCAAAATTTACAAAAGGAAATCAGAGCTAGAAGAATGACTTTATTTGTGTTGTTCCGATTTACAATGGTCAAATTAAAACATAGATAGATAGCATCAAAGTTCCATTTCGATTCCACTAATTGTCAATATGTTTATGTGAATGGTGGAACGGAAGAACTCAGAGATATTGACTACGGTGAAAGTTTACAGGCGCTATGTTGATGATATATGCGTGATATTTAGAAGCCATGTGCATGCTAAGGAACAATTTCAATAATTCAGATTTTAAAAAGAATAGAATACAAAATCATTTTTGCATGTGTAACTTAAACGTAGAACCAACTGTATATCGCGAAAACCAGTCTTCCACAATAAGAATGGATCGCGCAGTTACTTCTCAATAGCTGCCGCAGCACGAAATAGTAAATGATTTAAATAGGATATACATGATTGTGGCGAGCGCCTCAAATTATAGAAAAAAAAGGTATATTAACATGCGAACAATAAGACAGAACAACACAATCCCTTTCAGATTTAATAAATGCAGCGTTCAAAATGTTTCTGTATTTTAAGGCTACCGCAGTACTAAGAACTTTTCCAAAACTATGTTAACACAATATCTTAAACGAACATTGTTTGCGCTGGTGGTGATAACAATTATTATAATCAAGGTTGCTGTCTTGATATAAACACCTGACCCATTAAGTACTTACATATGTCAGTATAAACTAAGAATTGTATAGTGTAGAAAAGGAAATTCATCCAGGTCATAGAGTTAAAGCGAGTGATGAGTAATCCCGTAAAAAAATCTTGCGTTTAGAAGACACGGATTTCATACAGAAAGGCTTATTCTTTGTTACTAGCCGATATGGGATATGCTTCTCAATCAACAGTGGTAAGAAATCTGTAAGCGTTGAAGATCCACATTAAAGTAACAAATTTAAACAGCGTACATCAATATTGAATGCTTATATGCAATATATACACTACCGTTTAAGGTAGTGTTTGCCCATAAATATCAATTATCAAAAAAGGATACTCTAGTTTTCGCGATTTTCATATTCATCTCGTCAATAGTACAGCTACCATGATGTGTAAAGTTGTCAAATACACTCACATCTTCACTATGAGGTCATAGAGTTAAAGCGAGTGATGAGTAATCCCGTAAAAAAATCTTGCGTTCAGAAGACACGGATTTCATACAGAAAGGCAGAACGACGATTGCTAATCCAAATTACCTAATCAGTTTTTTGACTAACAGACTGAATCCCATTTGTATTGTTTTTTAAAAATATTTCGATGGCCTTTGCCGGTCTTCAGTTCTTTCATTATCATAAGTATTAGAACACAAACTAATGAAGCAAGCACGATATTTCCTCTGGCCATATCATTCATACTTCAGACTGGCCTTTCACCAAATATTATAATCAAGGTTGCGGTCTTGATATAAACACCTGACCCATTAAGTACTTACATATGTTAGTATAAACTAAGAATTGTATAGTGTATAAAAGGAAATTCCTCCGGGTCATAGAGTTAAAGCGAGTGATGAGTAATCCCGTAAAAAAAATCTTGCGTTCAGAAGACACGGATTTCATACAGAAAGGCAGAACGACGATTGCTAATCCAAATTACCTAATCGGTGTTTTGACTAACAGACTGAATCCCATTTGTATTGTTTTTTCAAAATATTTCGATGGCCTTTGCCGGTCTTCAGTTCTTTCATTATCATAAGTATTAAAACACAAACTAATGAAGCAAGCACGATATTTCCTCTGGCCATATCATTCAAACTTCAGACTGGCCTTTCACCAAATATTATAATCAAGGTTGCGGTCTTGATATAAACACCTGACCCATTAATTACTTACATATGTCAGTATAAACTTAGAATTGTATAGTGTAGAAAAGGCAATTCATCCAGTAGACCGGTTTCGTCCTTATTGGTAACTCATCATGTACTGGCCAGAATTTGCCGCGGACAGGACTCGAACCTGGGCACGTCTGCTTCGGAAACTGGTGCTCCTGCCGCACACCACACTGCACACAATTTTCAGTTATATACTAACTAATTTAACTTGGTTGGCTCAGTGGTTAGAGCACCAGATTCCGAAGCAGACGTGCCCAGGTTCGAGTCCTGTCCGCGGCAAATTCTGGCCAGTACATGATGAGCTCCCAATAAGGACGAAACCGGTCTACTGATGAATTGCCTTTTCTACACTATACAATTCTTAGTTTATACTGACATATGTAAGTAATTAATGGGTCAGGTGTTTATATCAAGACCGCAACCTTGATTATAACACAATATCTTGTTTATTCACTGCTGTTATCATCGAGACTTCCTACCATAATGCGAAATAATGTTTAAAAATGTTCGCTTATTTAATAACTCTGTACTATGATATGTGTCAACTGTTTTCCGATGTATATCAGATAATTTATGCGATTTTCCAGTAAATCAGCTAATAAGATGAAGCGATAGCGCTTTGGTTAATCATAGTTTTAAAATTCATGCACAGGAATAAATGTTTTACATATCAATTGTTGAGTGGTTAGAACAATTCTCTGTATACATTTTGCGGACCTGCTATAATAAACAAACGCAACGCCAATTTTTTTCACCACCCGCGTCCAATCGATCAATGATTCATTGCATAACTTATGTAGACTGTGCGAAAGCCGGAAAAACATTATTTTTCGTGAATGCATAATAATTATGCACCATAACTATCCGATAAAGTAAAAGGTATTTAAAGCTGCTACGAATGAGAACTATATTTTAATTTTATGATAATTTCAATATAAATTCCTTTGATTCTCGTTACTTAGATTGAACTAGCACATGAATCAGACGTTTGATTTGATGCAACCGGCGAAGAGTTAAATAATTTGAAGCTTGTTTCTATTTTGTCATTAAAAATGTTATGAACGATAGGATATATCACCATTAACTGATCTTTGTTGCTCTCAAAGACTTCTGTATTTCCGTCAATTATTTTGCTAAAGGCTACACAGTTACTAGTACAAACACATTTATGATGGGCAATAGTTTATAGAAACGCCAGCAATTTTTATGAGATAAATATATTTTCCCTCAAATGATCGTA
>JAQBSW010003282.1:72500-85924 GCA_029291075.1 Eudiplozoon nipponicum
CTGGTACCAATATTATGCACAAGTTTCTGCCTTATTGGGAGCTCTTCAAGTAGATCAGTATTTTATTTGCGGACTGGATTCGAACCGGGGCACATTTGCTTCGGAGCCTGTGACTATCCAGTGCGACACATTGCCGCACACTAAGCGCAGTTTTCTACTATATACGTACTTATGTTTTTGTTAGCCTTTCCGACTGGTGGAGCTTTCGTAGCATCACGATATACCTCAAATTCACAAACCGCACAGTCATCGGTTGTTTAATCATTAACCTTGTTGTTTGATTCCCGTCCATTGAATTTTTGTCGCACTAAGCATATGTCATAAGGTAAAATCACGTTAGAAAGACGCTACAGTTGCAACACCAAACATTTTGTATCTAAGCTCATAATACATCGGTTCTATGATAGACATTATTAATGATAACACTAACATTACGATTTTTCTAAGCGAAAACTTACAAAAAATGGAAAACTATAAACGATTAGTTAATGCACATAAAGTATAAAATTGTTTAAAATAGCACCAGATGGATATGAAATCTGCCTAAGCTCATTCATACGTGCAGCTTGTGCTAAATAACACCTCTTTAGTAGGAATCGGTGCTACGCTCTAAGCTCACAATATATTACCTAGAAATAAGGGACGGTTATACAATGCAATTTCATATGCTGATAAGGAGTAAAAGTATAGAGGATATTACAGAATTAACATGATAGAAAGTTGGAAAATTCAGGCGTCTAGAGATGTTCATCGGGAAAATTAGTTCAACACAAACAAATAACGCAGTAAATCTAACATAAAATTTAAGAAGAATCAGACGGAACAATTCATTGTCGAAAAAAAACTCCAACAAATGGGTAACTTATTTTTTATTACAGAAATTTCCGATTTATAAATTAATTATACAAGCAATTATCAATTATATTTCATCCTTTAATTCATGCAATCCTACCGTATTTATTAACTGAGACACGTTATAGAATAAAAAAAACATACTGAACTTGTATGTTGAATTTAAACTCTAAACTAGTACTTTCTGCAGGTCATTTTCAAATTTTTGGTCTGGCGTTCGATTATTTTTAATTCCTCACCTTAATAACTTTTGACCATATATTCTGACATTCATATACAACAAATACACCGTTATAACTTTACCCTCCCTAGTCATTTAGGTTATCTATAATAGTGAGAATAAAACAAATTGTCAAATGTGTGACAAGTAAAAGTTACATGTAATCAATGTCAAATCACTTAAATGAACATGCACGTGCTTGTAATTATATTTATCTGTAGCCATTGTCATAACTAACACGCCAATACAAATTCATAATGAATGCTTAACCAGTGAACCGTCATAAATTTCTTTGATCTCACCGTAGTTTCATGTAGAAGAACGTGCACGTGCATATAATTACATTTAGGCGAATATTTTAGTTAGACGCACATACAAAACTAATTAAACGTCAATATTAGCTCTGAAATTTACCAATAGGTATAGCGGAAGTCATTTTAACGAACACCATAATCACTTTTTTAATCGAGGTTGCGAACTTGATATAAACACCTGACCCATTAAGTATTTACATTTTTCGGTATAAAATAAGAATTGTATAGTGTATAAAAAGCAATTCATCCAGTAGACCGATTTCACCCTTATGGGGAACTCATCCGATACTGGCCAGAATTTGCCGCGGACAGGGCTTGGTTTATACTGACAAAATGTAAGTACTTAATGGATCAGGTGTTTATATCAAGTTCGCAACCTTGATTAAAAAAGTAATTGTTACCAACGCCCGCGCAACCAATGTTCGTTTAATGATATGAACACCATAATCGTTTTATTACTTGTGTGCAACTATTGTGATGAGCGGAACTTTAGGAACCGTAGAAATTAAAAACGAAATATAAGAACTATAAATTTATGGAAGTATAATCTTTTGGAAAAACAAAAACGAGTTAATATGGCCGCGAGCTGTATTCATGAGATTGCTAGAGGTGAGTGCTTCAATTCAGATTGATGAGCTATATGAACAGTCGATACCCGACAGTAAAAAGCAGGCATGTATTTATGTATGAGGCGTATTCGACTTGTTAATAATTTAATTCATACAGAAAGAGGATGATATGCCTAACTTGCATTAAAAAAGAATTTATCTGTTTGACAAAAGCGCTTCGTGTTTATTAAATAATTAGCAGGAGATGTAGACCGTACGCCCGTAGCCCATTACAAAACCGATTGTCAAGTAATGTGGACAGCGTTTATTCATAACAACCAAGTATACGTTACTTGACCTAGATAAACTTCATTGCTAATGAGAAACTCATATCCAATTCATAAAATATGTTGCTCGATAGACCTGTATACAAATCGATATGTTCACAAATATAGTGTATATGTATACATATATGCAGGAAAAATTCTTACTGGCAAAAGCAAAACTAGTAGCCAAAACATAAACTTACTTCTGGCGTCAGAATGGTGGCATTTGGCAGTGAACTGGTAACATTTGTGGCGCATTGAACGAATATATCATTAAGCGAGTATATATTTGTTTGAAGCCAGGAAAGAAGCTTCGCATGCTCACTGTCAAAGTTCTGATGGAAGGGTAAAACAATCAGAAAAATAATGAGTAAAGCTAGCACTAACAGAAAATTCAAGATGAAATTGGTTAATATCGTGAAAATAGCATTTGGCAACTAATCTATAGTAATGAAAAAATAAAAACCCAATGTTTGCTTAAAAAGTCAAGAATGACATAAAAAATTACTTATACATTCAACTCTGAAATTCTTAAAATAAAAAACTTCCTATCAAAAAAATGAGCAAAACACAGGTTAAAGATTCGGACGATTTCACTCAATTCACTGGAAAATTATTCATTCTATTAGATGTTAAGCTATCCACAACAAACGATAAACAATTAAAATGTCAATAAGTGCGACTGGCAGTAGTTTTACTGTGTTGTTCGACGACTGGTTAAATATAATGGGATTGGTGTTTAATTCAAGCACGCAAACATGATTCGAAGAATTTTTACCACCACCTGCGCAATCAATTATTGGTTAATTGTATTGCCTATAGATGTGTGGCGAAAGCTGCACACAGTTAATGTTCGTGACAGCATAGAAATTTTGCAGCCGACATTTACAGTCACGTGCATCGTATGCAAATTTACTAGCGGTGAGAGCCGTATATCTAATTTTGATTTCCATATATATGCAATGCTGTTTGATCCTCGCTAGGTAATTTACCGTAAGTCTAATGATGATCATGAAATGTCGAAACGTGTCAGATTATGCGGCCTACGGCAGTTTTGCTATGTTGTTCTACGACTGGTTAAATATATTGGGATTGGTGTTTTTCCCAAGCTCGTAAACTTGATTTAAAGAACTAAAATTACTCACAGGAATAAAACACAACTTGTGACATTTGCCACAAGTTGTGTTTTATTCCTGTGCGTATTGTGTCAACCTTGAAGATGAGACTGGAAATTCGGTCTCGAAAATTCGGAACTAAAATTACTGTTAGATACCTAAAAGAACAAAGAAATTTGCGAAACTGGATTAATTGAAATAACCTGACCTACTGTTTTGACTAACGCAGTTTTGATTCTAGTTGTTTTGTTTCCTTAAAATATTTCGACACCCGTTGGCGGATGTCTTCCTCAGTTCACCCATCATCAAATTTTAAAAAGCAAGCAATGACTTTCGTTTTTTAAACGTGTGCGGCATATTGCAACTGATGAAAACTATGGATAAGTTTAGTCGAAATATTTTATCAAAAGAAAACTACTGGAACAATGAAAGCTGCGTAAGTCAAAACGCAGATCAGGTAATTTAAATTAATCCAGGTTCGCACAAGCAATCTACATTCAAATGAAGCAAGCTTACTTTATATATTTTACCGTCCTATTTTTCCACATTCATCACCCAAGTAAATAGTGTGAAGAGGGCGTAATACCGGCTCCTACTGATGAGTCGTCAGTAAACACGAAACGAATGTGCACGAGATTATACCTTCTTTGGTTTATCCTTCTGGTCATAATTGAACTAATAAACAATTATAATTATTTCTTGAGTAGATGTTCAAAAAATTGCTTTATAGAACAGATATGTCAAGGAACGCTTAAGAAGATATCTGTTTAATGGCAGTTCGTAACAGAACAACAATGTTACACTAAAATTTGGAGCTGCCATGTCCTTTATTGAATGGAATAAGGTTGTGTACTCGCTATATATATATATATATATATATATATATATATATATATATATATATATATAATTCAAGGAATAGCACAAAATGACTTTCAACAACAATATAAATTAAGCCCCTAAAGCCTAATGATTGTTTATATAAATAATTTTAATAGTTAGTTTAAAAATTAAATGAAAAAATTCGGTGTAATACGCATACATTAGTCATTAATTTAATTCAAATTACAGTTCAAATATAGTCGTGAATATGATTGACATGAAAGATGAAGTCGGCGAAGAAGCGAATTTTATCAAGGTGGCAGATGCACTTCGAGCTTAATGCACAATGAAGACAATGAACGAGTTATGAATAGCTACGCGGAACATAAATTATACTTGATTAGCACAAAGTTCCGTCATGATGGAAGGCGTTGCACAATATTACGTACTCCAGCCTCGGGTCAACTGTAGACCCAAAACGCCATGCAGCAATCAAATATAAATGGCATGGTTTCGTCAAGGACTGTTCTTCTTTTTAGAAAACGTTTTCGACACGAAACATGCACTCAACCGTTGTTGATTGGCACTCATATTTCCGGACAGTTATGTCGTAAAATTTAAGTATTTCTTATGTGGAAAAGTAATGAAATTTTGCATTACGTAATGCGAACCTATTAAAAAATTATTTCAAATAGATATCGGCAAACTTAAACAACAAGACTTCCGATAAATAAATAAAGGTTGCCAAAAATCTGCGCTAACTGGTCTTGATGGAAAAAATTCGAAAGCGTTGCATACAAAAATAAGCCCGCCGTGCAAAATGTAAGTATGTGGCATTGTAGGGTCTCGTCGAATCAGTCATTAAGTCTCCGAAAAGTCTGTGGAGATTCTCTTAAATGTGCGCTAATAAAAATTTGTTTAGAGCTGTTAGACTTCAACTTAAACACAGTCTAAAATCTTATGTCAAATTATTTTGAACTAGAAAGGCTGAAAAGATGGAAGAAACATTTGCACAAAGTAACAGCCGAATGTATGTCTCAACTTATTCGCGCAACAGGCCTGGAAAATTAAAAATACGGCGAAACAATAATCTAATAATCGATAAAATATACTGTGAGTGAGAAAAACACAATCGAGGAAAAATTTTCATGGGCACCAGCATCAATTAATGTTTAGAAAATACGCCTGTATCAACAACGTAGAATGCTCATTATGAACAGTCAGAGTAAGAAATTCAGAATGCAATCTCATATATAAAACATGACAAAGCCACATGTCTAAATGATCTGCCTTTTTCATTATAAAAGGATGGCAACATGCTTATTGACTAGAATTATTTCTTACTATATGGAATGAGGTGATGAGGCCGGTAATTTGGAGTGGGTCAACAAAAATTCCTATTTTTAAAGGAGGCAATCGTAATTCGTACGATAAGCATCGTGGTATAAGCCTGACTCCAGATGTACCGTGTTTTTTTTCGATTATCATACGCCCGCTCAGCACTAGGCGAGTTACATGCAAGAAAAGAACAAGGCTGATTCCGCCCTGGACCTTGTTATATGGATAATATTTATATCATAATGGAAGTACTAGAATAGTGATATGCAAATCGCTACAAACGTGCCCAGGTCCGATCCCCGTCTGCGGAAAATTCTGGACAGTACGTAAAGAGATTCCAATAACAACGAAACCAGCCTCCTGGATGGATTTCCTGTTCTTCACTATACAACACATAGTTTAAATTGACAAATTTATGTACATAAAGGGTCAGGTGTTTATATCAAGATCTGAACCTTGATAAAAGTAATTGTTATCATCTCCCGCGCAACAAATGATCGTTTAATTGAACAATAATTGATTGCGCGGGTGGTTGTAACAATTCTTTAAATCAGGTTTGCGAGCTTGAAGAAAACACCAATCCCGTTGTATTTAACCAGTCCTCGAACAACATAACAAAACTACCGCCAGCCGCAACGCACTGACGCGTTTCGACCTTCCATGATCATCATCAGAGTACGACGGCAAACTGACTATCGAGGATCAATCCGCATTGAATATATATGGAAATCAAATTTAGATATGCGGCTCTCACCTCTAGCAGTCTCGCATACATTGAACTTGACTGGAAATGTCGGCTGCACAATTTCTATGCAGTCACGAACATTAACTGATTGTAGCTTTCGCCACATATACATATATAGGCAATACAATTTAACAATAATTGATTGCGCGGGTGGTGGTAACAATTCTTTAAATCAAGTTTGCGAGCTTGAAGTAAACACCAATCCCATTGTATTTAACCAGTCGTCGAACAACATAACAAAACTACCGCCAGCCGCAACGCACTGACGCGTTTCGACCTTCCATGATCATCATCAGAGTACGACGGCAAACTGACTATCGAGGATCAAACCGCATTGAATATATATGGAAATCAAATTTAGATATGCAGCTCTCACCTCTAGCAGTCTTGCATACATTGAACTTGACTGGAAATGTCGGCTGCACAATTTCTATTCAGTCACGAACATTAACTATTTTGCAGCTTTCGCCACATATACATATATAGACAATACAATTAAACAATAATTGATTGCGCGGGTGGTGGTAACAATTCTTTAAATCAAGTTTGCGTGCTTGAAGTAAACACCAATCCCATTGTATTTAACCAGTCCTCGAACAACATAACAAAACTACCGCCAGCTGCAACGCACTGACGCGTTTCGACCTTCCATGATCATCATCAGAGTACGACGGCAAACTGACTAGCGAGGATCAATCCACATTGAATATATATGAAAATCAAATTTAAATATGCGGCTCTCACATCTAGCAGTCTCACATACATTGAACTTGACTGGAAATGAATGAAACAGAAGCTGAAAAAGCGTTGGGTTCGAATATGAATACAGCATTAGCCAATGGTAGGAAAATATGATTTCATGAATGAAACCTGAAGTCAGCTCCAGCAAAAGATTAAGAATATCGGATTAAGACAGGCTTATTACCAAATTAATGGTTAAACAATTATTTAGAATATAGTCCTTCTAAATTTCACTCCATTAACCGTTCGTTTAATTTTAAACTCATAGAGAGCTGAACGCTTATTATTATTATTGTTATTATTATTATTATTAAGGGGCTTGTTCTTAAATAAAAAATTTACAATTTTTTGTCTAACCATCATTATAACGATGTTCTACCGAGTTCCACAGTGCGATTGTTACATTTAAGGTATGCATGGTATTCTTTCATGCGGAATAGATTTGCACTATTAGTTTCGCAAAGATCCTATTGATCCTCATTTCCAAGTATACATAAAGTTCGTCTTTGAGGTAGCTTGATTCTGATTCGTCCCATGCCTCCGAAGGCTTCAAAATCATTCACACTGACCACTAGAAATATCTTAATTAAGCTTCTTATCTTATTGAATATGACTTTTTTGTATCCAATCTATTGAGATCTCATTAGTTGTGGAGCAGTTCAGACATCAAGAATAAAAGACTAGTCTGACGCGTGCAAATGGTGAATTAGTGGATATTTACTGTATTTTCATTCAAATGGACGTGTATGCTTATTAATTTTATTACACAGAACCTTTTTAATTTATGTGTACAGACACACACACACACGGACATGCGCCTATTTAATGAAATAACAACTATTACTAAAACACGCCAATCCTAAGTGGTTTTGTGTGAAATTCAACATGTGCATGTCACTTTCTGATCTCTAATTTTATCACTTACATTGGCATGTGATTATGATGAGTGTTTCGGATGTATTTATTTCCCCCCATCAGAAAATCTGAGGGCAACTTTAGTTGCGTCATTTCATATGATGTATAAAACAAATACACTAACAAAAGTAAATGATAAATTCATATCCAGCTACTTTAGCTTCACTTAGTTGGATGAACAAAAAAAAGTATATATATATATATATATATATATATATATATATATATATATATATGTTATATATATATATATCACAACGTCACACGAAACTATTTGGTGAAAGGCCAGTCTGAAGTATGAATGATATGGCCAGAGGAAATATCGTGCTTGCTTCATTAGTTTGTGTTCTAATACTTATGATAATGAAAGAACTGAAGACCGGCAAAGGCCATCGAAATATTTTTAAAAAACAATACAAATGGGATTCAGTCTGTTAGTCAAAAAACTGATTAGGTAATTTGGATTAGCAATCGTCGTTCTGCCTTTCTGTATGAAATCCGTGTCTTCTGAACGCAAGATTTTTTTACGGGATTACTCATCACTCGCTTTAACTCTATGACCTCATAGTGAAGATGTGAGTGTATTTGACAACTTTACACATCATGGTAGCTGTACTATTGACGAGATGAATATGAAAATCGCGAAAACTAGAGTATCCTTTTTTGATAATTGATATTTATTGGCAAACACTACCTTAAACGTTAGTGTATATATTGCATATAAGCATTCAATATTGATGTACGCTGTTTAAATTTGTTACTTTAATGTGGATCTTCAACGCTTACAGATTTCTTACCACTGTTGATTGAGAAGCATATCCCATATCGGCTAGTAACAAAGAATAAGCGACGCTGACGTCGGTAGACGTATTTTTATTGACGAATAATTGCTCCTTGACATAGAAGTACAGAAGAATCTATAAACTGCGCTGCCTCGGTCAGACTTTATTTACGCCTTCAATTCGATTGCCCAGTAGAGTATTATTTACTCAACCTGCGCCAGGTTAAGCTAAGAAACCATGTGGACAGATGTTTACATAATAGAATCGTTTGAAATCAATCACAATCAAATTGGGTAATATAAGACCAGTTCATCTAACGGAGGGAAGTCCACGTGAGCATCACAGATTTTCGTTAGAAGCATTGCGTGATGTGATTTCGAACCGTGCTCAGTAGCCATGTTGTTCCAGATTTGCAGCATGACCAGCATCTAAGCCTTCTTTTCTTAGTCAGGCAGCGCTGACTGAGAGATTTGGTTTAAGTGAGTTACGTACTTCAATCTGATTTAGATTCTACATTTCATGCATTACTCTCATTAAATTGTTATAAATTATTATTTCTGTAATTAATGTTGTTTAAACATTTTTATAGCTCTCATAGTTATGTGACATTGAAGTATTTGTCATCAATTACAGACATATTTCTGTCTGATGCTGACTGTTACCATGTGCCAAAATAAGAAATTTTGTCAAATAGATTTATGTATCATATACATTATTTCTCGAAAAGTCAAGCAAAAAAAACATTAAAACGGAAAGAGTGTGAAACAAGGTTACATCTAATCATTTGCGTGCATCACTTCCAGGACAGACTTAATGTCAAAGCCTGACTTTTCACTTAGCATTGATATATTTATTTGTCAACACACATTCGTAAGTTGGGGATAAACTTGTGTATTCCGATCGACTAAACAGTTAATGAAACGAAAAAATAGTGCAGTTATAATTTTTGTGTCTAATCAACTTTGCAACATATTATTAGAATCTCTCAAGTATATGCACCAGAAATTGCCCTAATAAATATTTCATACACGCGGGCGCTAGAAATTTGCAACGCGCAGCGGATAAACAAATTGGAGCCAAATTTTTGCAAGCTGGAGGGACTGTTCGTGCATTAAACGTGAACAATAGTTGATACACATTAAAAGTTGACGTTCGCCAATTTGACTTTCCTCGTTCCAATATTTTCTTGTTTTTCAGAAATAAATAAATATTTTCATTTGCCAATCGTTGATAGCATATTTATTTTATCTTACAAATTTTATTTTTATCTTTGCACATCGAAGGATATCATGAAATAAATTAATGAATAATTAAGCAAATAACACTGTTAAGGGGACAACAATATCAACTGTTCTTATTTGTACATTCAGAAAACAATAATATTCTTTCCGGTTAGGTATACGGAAGTATTCAAACAAAATAAGATTATAGCTAAACTGTGAAACGCATATTCACAGATAATTTTGTGAGAACTAGCTTTACAGCCCTCGAGAAAATATAAAAATCTGACAAAATTTCTACGATAACAAGCAAGATTATGAAATAAAATAGACACTGGAGTACCTTGCATTGAAACAGCATTGCAAGAATCCATTGAGTTGCTGCATTGTAAGCGTTCTCAGATGCGGCTGTGGGGTTGCGCAGCAAGTAGAAAGCTGCCTCTAAGTCTGGACTGATGTTAACGTCCGCCTCAGTCATTACATCTATATTATACCACCAGCTGGCGAGACAGTTAAAAATACGAGCCATAACGTTCTCAGATGCTGATTTTATCTTGAACGACTAGAAACGAATATGTAAATCAAACAGGAGAACTTGAATAGTAATTTAAAGAATAATCGACTAGAAAATAAATGAAAGATCGCAGTTTAATAAGAAACCAATACAACAAAGCACAAAATTAACATACACATGTATGACGAAGCGAAAACCTATGAAATTTGGAAAATATAGATGAAAATTTCACACTAATCATTCACAGACACACACACTTATAAATATTACACAGTATATTTCTAATTAGGAAGAAAAAACACATTAATAACAAAGTGGATAAAGGACATTTATTTCGAGTTTACTAAACTTCACTTTACAATCTTTCAATTGTATACTTTTTGGATTTTCATGACGAACAGATGGTTAACTCTCAAGCCATCAATACAATAATAACCAGATCTCAGACATCACTATGCAATACAGCGAGAATGACCTTTACATGTAAACAGGCACACACACACACAGACACAAACGCATACATACTTACGAATCAGCCAAAATATGGAATAAAAGTAAAACCGAGTCAGATTTGTTGCCACCTACATAATCAAAGGAATACCCAGAGCGAAGTTTAGTAATCTCGAAATAAATGGCCTTTATCCACTTTGTTATTAATGTTTTTTCTTCCTAATTAGAAATATACTGTGTAATATTCGAAGGCACTTTCAATATACATGGTTTACCAGATTAATGAAAGAAAATGTACTGGCGTTGTATTATGCATGTCAAGTGTTTACGGTTCGAGTTTGATAGTGGGCAAATAATGCAATGTTTTTCGTTATTCTAAAATATGGTTACTTGTTGAGTATCAGCTATTTGAATATCTAGGCTTAGTATACCGCCCGTTTGAGGAAATTGTGCACATTTGTCTTATATGCATTTTTTGCTTGCTCGCTTATTTTTGTTCTTCATTTCCCGAGTGTGCTTATTCGTAGCTTCTGCATTTTGCCAAGCAGGAATTGTCTTGCTACACGGCATGTCTATTTTCTATAAGTCTTTAAACATTTTATCACAATTAACCTCCAAGCTTGTCGGAGAATTAATTTTTAAATGCGCAAAACGATTATTACCCACCATGAATTTTAAGAACATTTTAATAAAAATAAAGTGGCGCTTCTTCTCAGTCGTATCAACTTATTTACTGGAGAAATAGAAAACAAGAAAATTTATTTAAATCAATGTTGCGATCTTGATTTAAACACCAGTGCCCTTATATGCATACATTTGTCAGGAGAAATAAAACATTGTATAATGTAGAAAAGACAAAACACCCGGTAGACCAGTCTCGGCCTTATTGTAAAATGTTAATGTACTGTTCATAATTCGCAGCTAACAGAGTTCGTACTTGGACACCTCTGCTTCGTAGTCAGTTTATAATGAATGAAATCCGACTGTTATATTTACCATGGAAAGCGAAGAGAAGGATACACCAGCTTATTTTGACGTGTTTAACATATGTCAACCCGATGGCTCATTCTACAGATTAGCCTCCAAAAAGAAAACAGTGTAATATTCACATTTCAACAGCTATCGCCCATTGAAATACAAAAAAGCTTATTTAAGGCAGTGTGTATTTGTGCGCTAGACTGTTTGCGGATTGAGCTGGGTGGTGGACGTAATGCTCTTTTTCTAAATCATCGTCATCGTCATGCACAGCCATACAGAAGCCAAATGTGACTTATGCTTCACTGTCATATAACCATAAGGAGGGAACATTGTAATTTGTATTGTTCGTGGTTATATGTGGACTGTAAAAGAACACTAGGTCGCCCATTCCTAGTGAGTAAACAGTGTAACAAATTGGCTACACACCACTATGTATGTATAAGTTTAAACCTAATAATGAAATAAAACAAGTAGTGTATGTTTGTACTGCTGTTAAGATACCGAGGTATATTGTCGTACACTCTAAATTTTAAGAGGCAATGAAGCGAAAAACTATTTAGCGTTCATAAATTTTGTAGCAGTCTTATTTTTGATAATATCCACCACTAAGATAGCTCAATGTAGTGTGAAAGACAAAATTCCACTGCAATCACCAACAAATGTTATCTACAGTTCGAATTGTACGCACAGATATTCATATAAGGGCAGGTGCAACAGAAGCATTAATTCACGCTTGTCGGAACACCTAGAAACTTCAATTGGTGCAAAATAAGCTTGCAGTCGCACGTACCTTTTTGTAAACATGCTAAACGTCAAAAAATAACTTTTCATTATAAATTAAGGCAAGGTGTGTCAGAACGGCTTCTGATTTAGAAGCTATTGAAACAAATAGACGTTGTTCAGAACAGTGCAAGCAAAACCATTTTGCTCGTGCACTGGCATTAACATAAGGCTTACAAAACCCGATGCAAAACTGTGCTTAGTTAAGCTTCTTTCTATTTAAAAATCTGGATTGATGCAAGCTTTTCTGCCTCACTGAATATGTAGCTTCAACATTTGTCGCTAAAGTATAAATCGGATTTCCTGTACCTGCTAAATATAGCCGTGGCTTTTCCTTACTCGTGGACAGTCAACCAAAATATTATATTGTTTTAATTTTCTTTTGAATGAAGAAGCAGTTTCTTTTGATTTTCTATATTTGACTCTGCTCTCATCGAAGCCTCTTGGGATTATGCTAACGTTTTTATCTCTGGTTCCAGAGATCATCTTCAGTTCACGTTCAATCATCACGAAAATAGTACCACAGAAGGCGTAATAAAGCAACACACAAGTAACTTTCTTAAATTTTGATTTATATTGCACGGTGCTGTCCTTCTGGTTTTTATTCTTCCGCCCTTTTATTGTGCGGGACAATTGATAGCACTCGTAAGTGTTCTTTTACAGTCCACATATAACCATGACAAGTACAACTTACAATAATTACATACTGCATCGGCCGTCGCGCAGTATAAAAAGGGTCACCTTATCTGCTGAGCCGTGCAGGG